>CM041778.1:173858823-173984321 GCA_023374045.1 Limonium bicolor | reverse complement strand
CAAAACAGGTTCCCACTAAACGATCATAAGTCAGAATAGGTAAGCTTTGGAGAAGC
This sequence comes from Limonium bicolor, assembly GCA_023374045.1. Classification (NCBI taxonomy): domain Eukaryota; kingdom Viridiplantae; phylum Streptophyta; class Magnoliopsida; order Caryophyllales; family Plumbaginaceae; genus Limonium; species Limonium bicolor. The sequence continues at coordinate 173,984,265 of CM041778.1, read as the reverse complement.
TAGCGGGGAGATCGAACGCCCAAATTAAGGAGAACAATCTAACAACATAAGAGTCGAATCTGATTCAGATCTACTCTTAACTTACATGCATGACCGGACAACCGGATTCCTCACTTCCCAGTTAACACTTGTTAGAAGTTCATATGGAACTTAACAACCAACAACATAGGTGGTAAGTCATGTTTACACACACAAGGGAAACGAGTCACAACATCACGTCACAATAATATGAACAACTGTAAACTCTTACATGTTTAAATCTTATAACGTTTAAACACACAGAAAACATACAACACACAAACCGGTGTAAACCGCTAGACAACAGACTGCAAGAAAACCATACCTGGTCCTTGCCTGTTTGGTTCCCGCCGTAGGTCACCTCCTATACATAATTCAAGAACGTCGGTTATTACTTACTTAACCTCCACTGTCACATTAACTACTTCACATTTCTAGTTATCACATTTCCACATTTTGTTTTAACTCCCTCTTTTAAAATGTCATTATAACACTCCTAACATGTCTTATGTACCTTATAATATCATCTAACTATCCCTATCATTAGACATCATTTAAATACCTAAAAACCAAGTTTTTATGGTCCGGGACTTGGTCCCTAGCTTAGGTCCCGACCATATGCTAAATCAGCTCTCGTGGTAATTCAGGTGGTCCGGGTCCTTGTACAAGACCCAAGTCCCGGACCACATTGTTTATGTGACCCTCGGCCTATTTTAACACCCTGGTCCGGGACTTTAACCAGCACCTAGGTCCCGGACCAAACCTACAGAATTGATAAATGTCCTTTTTTCAAATGTTTGTTACCTTAGTTCTCCACCTTGCATTAATTGTATAACTTACCAAGTGTTCCTAGGTATATTCTAATGTCTAGATCGCTTAAACACACCTAAATCCATGTTTCACTTGTTACTCTTTTTTTTCCTTAAACCTTTACTTATTTCTTCACAAATTCCTAACACTTACAACATTTTACACTAGGTTTCTAAATGGTGTTTCTCACCTATGATAACTACTATCCCAAAATGTTTTCTCCTTATCTTAACATCCTCTCCCGCAGCATCTCTCACAACTAATTCCTTACCCATCTTAACAATTCTTTTTTTCAAGTTCATACTTTCTCCTTAATTACCAAAGTTTGCCTAAGTCTTTACCTAAGTCCCAAAATGACTTTGGTACATACTAAAATCTCAAGCTCATGCCTAAGTCCTTGTTACTCCTAAATCACCTTAATGCATGTTTCCTACACAAGAACAACACTTAACCATTTTAAATACTCCTTAACTTATCAAAACTCATTTTAACACCTAGAACTTCACATTTGTTACCTAAATTTAGGCAAGGTTCTCCTAGAACATTACTAAACCAAAACACATTGGTTTTTACCAACAACAACCAAGAACACTAACCCCATCAAGTACTTATATCACAAACTTCACTTCACAAAGCACTACATCACAATTAGTGCATAATTTAAATTGCATGGCACTTAGCCCTTAAATGACATGGCTCTTAGTCCCTTAAGTTGCATAAATCATAACACTGAATTTCCACAATATATTTGCCTTTAACCTGCAAATACACTCAACAACACATATGCCTTTTACTATGCTCTTGAGAACACTTTACTAAGTATCTTCACCTTTGCTCTTTAGGTAGTTTTAATAAGCTCATTTATAAGCTCGTTTCTCCTAAGGCATTAAAACAACCTTAGGTTAGTAGATTTACCTCTTTTGCAAATAACTTCTTCTTTGTTTCCTTTAGAAAACCGATAGAGTACTTGATTCTTTGGCAAGTTCTAAACAATTACAAACATTATAATGAGTATCAAGCTATAAGCTCCATCTCATTGTAAACCCTAGTTCTACATTGTTTCAAAAACATTAATGTAGTTGTTTTACCTTGCTCTTTGAAGAGAGTTTGAATATCTAGCAAGAGAGGACTCCACCTAGTCCATGAAGATTGGAATGAAGCTAGAAAAGGTCACACAAAGAGCTTCTTCAATATGTATTTTCGGACATGACAAAACAAGGAGGAAACTTGATTTTTGTTTAAGATTCCTTACCTAGAAGCCAAGGAGAGTAATAATATGTAGAAAAACAAGCTCAAGCTCCATCAATGGAGAAACTCCATGGCACCGAAATGGTTGTCTTGGACTTTTGAGAAGATAGGAATGAAGAGCTTGATGAGAGGAAGAGATTGTGGTGTTTGTTTTTGATTTGGACAATGAGCAAGGTTTTACAAGAGATCAAAGTGGGAGTTCTAATGGAGGTATAGTATACCGAGAGAGAACAGCAGAAGAAGAAGAAGAGAGGGGGAAACCGTGCTTGTGAGCAAGGAAAGAAATGAGGAGAATGAGATAGAATTTGCTTTTGACGATATTTATACTTTGTAAAGTAAAAAGGGTACTTAAGTAGTTTATTTATTTTCTTAACAATCTAACAAGGGTGGTGTGTCACCAACCTTAAAAACCGGCCCCAAATAGTAGTAGGAGGGTAATATAGTCTTTAATTGTCAATTTAATTACTTATACAACATATGTTACAAAATAGCTTATAAAAATCACTATTCATGAAAACAAGGCACATAGAAGTGAAATTTTTGATTTCCCATTAATATAGACACCAAATGTGATATTATATAGTACACATATATTTAAGAGTAATGATGGACATCTAGCCACTCAAAACTCATTTACAAGACAATTTTTCAAAAATGTGCTTTAAGACTCCTTAAAGCACATTTTGTGTTTAAACTTGTTTTCAAGCTTGGTTTTCTTTGGTAATTGATTTAATATGTTCATTAGTGTATAAATGAGGTCTTGGTAAGTTCATTAGGTCTTAACCAAGTTTATCCCAAGCTTAGAGCACCTTTTGGCTCTTATTGACTTTAAAGCACATTTTGTGTTTCCTTTTGTTTAAATTTGTTTACTAATGTTTCTAAGACTCTTTTTAGTCTTAATACACCATTTTAAGTTCTTAAACAATATATTAAGGTTTGGGGTATTTCAAGTATACACCCTGCTTCAATACAACGGGCAGCATACCTCCACCTGTACTCAACCACTCGTACACATTGGCCAGTATACACCCTGCTTCAATTCAACGGCCAGCATACCTCCACCTATACTCAACCACTCGTACACATTGGCCAGTATACACCCTGCTTCAATACAACGGGCAGCATACCTCCACCTGTACTCAACCACTCGTACACATTGGCCAATATACACCCTGCTTCAATTCAACGGGAAGCATGCCTCCACCCGCACTCAACCACTCGTACCCATTGGCCAGTGTACACCCTGCTTCAATACAACGGGCAGCATACCTCTACCTGTACTCAACCACTCGTACACATTGGCCAGTATACACCCTGCTTCAATTCAACGGGAAGTATACCTCCACCTGTACTCAATCACTATCATACTTACCAACTTGGTATGACAAAATAGTGTTGACTCTGGTGTCAACAAGGATTGACAAGATTGGTTCAATTTTCAAAAAATGGGGTTGACTCGGTGTCAAGACAAAAATGGAATTGACTCGGTGTCAAAACAAGATTGATTCAGTTTTCAAAAAATGCGGTTGACTCGAAGTAAAAATAAGATTGACTCAATACTCAAAAATATGGTTGACTTGGTATCAAGACAAGATTGACTCAATTTTCAAAAAAAATATGGTTGACTTGGTGTCAAGATTAGTGTTGACTTCGTTGTCTAAAATATCTGTCGCATAAGCAAATACTTCCTTTCAACTAAAATTCATGGAACTCTCATTTTCAGGAATGGACTTGGAGACCAAAATTTTGATCCTTCAAAACTGAACATGCTTCCGGGCTTTATGATTTTCTCTGGGTTGTGGAGCTTGAGGTTTTGAGATGTGGTACTTAAGGCTTATGACTTGCTTAAGGCTTTGGGATTGCAGTGTTGGAACACGGTGCTTAAGGGTTATGAAGTGCTTAAGGCTTGAGATTTTGGGGTATTGTGCTTATGACGGGCCCAAGACTTTGGGATTGCTTTGTGTCATCTGTGGAAACTGCTGAAAACATTTGCCCCAAGTATTTCTTTGAGCTATCTGAGTTAGTAATTATGGTAATCGGTCGAAACGATCGATTGCCCCCAGTATTATCTTTGGTTAAACATGTGAACAATTCTCATCCTCATAGGGTTAAGGTTCACTTTGATGTGGTGCTTTTTCTACCTACACTCAATGTTTTTAGCATTCACACTTATTCCTCACTTACAGTAATAACTTTTAGACTTTTGAATTCGATATTTGATGGACTTACGCCTTCGATCTGTTACTTTCACTTGATTTAGACACATAACAGTCAAGTCGGAAGTCTTTAAGGCTTATAATTGGGCCATTGGGTATGACGAATGTCAAAGGGACCATGAAGAATATTTTTGGTTTTGTGGAGCTTAAGGTTGACCAAAGCTGCGACTTGCACCCTCTCTGGACTTATCTTTCCGTCCTTACGTGTGAAGCAGTCTTGCTACCGTATATGGACTTGCCTTCAGGCTTTGGACTTTGACGTAGTCCTTGCTGCTACTTTGTTGTTGTTATTTGGAAACTTGAGGTTTTCAAATTGCCTACGCATCTTCGGGGTTCTTGTGTTTCCCGATCTTTAGGAGCTCTTGGAGCCACTTTGACTCATCTTTGGGTTCTTGTGTATTCTAATCTTGGAGCTCTTGGAGCCACTTTAACTCATCTTTGGGGTTCTTGTGTTTCCTGAACTTTTGGAGCTGCTTTCGTTCAAGCTCTTGAATCCTGGGTCGCTTTGCAACCGTTTGTGGTTTTTCATCATGTTTGTGGTAGTGTCGCCTCTTATTTCAGACTTGGGGTGTTCTGATCCAAGAGTTTGGCTCCTTGCTTCCTTTGGTCACCAGGGTATGTAATCATCATGAGCTGGATTTTTGTGAAGCTTTATTGATAAAAGAGGTTATACGAAAAGCTCAGTAGGGGTGTCTAGGGTTTGATTTCAAGGTATCATAAGCTTCAGGCTGTGTGGTGGTTTACCTAGGTGCTTCGTCATTCTTGATAGTTATGTGTCTCTTCTTGTTACTATTAACAGATCTTAGCGTAAATTGACAAGTTATCTCTTTCAGTCAGAGTCTTGCTGCTTACGTCACATGTATGTGGCTTCACCATGTGTAAAGATGACACACTTTTTCTCTCATTGGTTTTTTTTTCACTCAATACACTCTCGTACTCTTTCGCTCAGAGAGTTTCGTCCACACATTTGTTAGAAGGAGTTTGGAATAACGATTCCAACTCAGATTGCCCCCAGTATTGTGTCGGGGATTTCAACAATTGTTTGATAACCATGTGCTCTACTAACCATTATGTGGGTTGCTTTGGTGTTTTGGGACGTGTTTGGGTACTTGGCAAAGCATGTTCATCTTCTTAGAAATAAAACAAGTCTTTGTGCTCCATTGTCAAAAAATGATCGTTTCACAAACCTTAGTTTTGAGAGACAATTGTTTAGCAGAAATGGATGTCCCTTGCAAAGAAAACTCACTCATGAATTTATCTTTTCAGCGCAGAAAAGTTTTAGACTTGAAAAATTCATTTGCTTGTGAATATGAAGAAGAAAACCGATGCTTCTTTTTGTTGATGTCAAGAAATGTTCATTCAAAACAGTCCTTGCTTGAAAACTGCTGAATTTAGACTTCACAAAACATTTATTTATAGACAAATTTGAAAGATGAATGACAGTTTATAGCAATATTTTATGCATGTGAACCCCGATTTCCTTTATGAACTCGAATACCGCCAATTTGCATAATGTTGGCACACAGAAGACTCGAGCTTTTAGCCATGATGTATCTTCGGGAGGACGTAGAAATATCCGTGATCTTTTTTTGTTTTTTGTTTTTTTAGTTGGTTTTTTGGAAAACATAACAAAAGGAAAGAAGCGAACAAATGACAAAACGTCCTAGAAATTTGTAAACCTACTAAAACGGTAAAATTCCTACACAAACCTAAAAAAACACAACAATGAAATCTAATGTATTATAAGAAGGATCTTTAAAAAAAATCTAGACTAGGAATGTCCCTTAACTGTGAATGAGGCCTATGGTCCAGAATGCTCTTTGGGCTGTGGATAGGCACTCGGGCCTGAAAGCTCTTGAACTTGAAGTGAGACACATGGGCCGGGATGCTCTTGGATTGTGGATAGGCACTTGGGCCTGATTATCAATGGACTAAAAGTGAGGCACATGGACCAAGATGCATTTGGACTGTGGATAGGTGCATGGGCCTGAAAATATGTGGACTAAATGTGAGGCACATGGGCCGGAAGGCATTTGGACTGTGGATAGGTGCATGGACCTGAAAATATGTGGACTAAAAGTGAGACACATGGCCCGGGATGCATTTGGACCGTGGATAGGCGATGGGCCTAAATCTCTTTGAACTGAAAGTGAGGCACATGGGCTGAAACGGTGTCATGAAAGTGGATAGGCACTTGGGCCTGACAGATCTGAATTGTGAGTGAGGCATTTTACCTGAAACACTTTAAGAATGAGGCCCTTGGGCCGAAATAATTTCTAATTGTAGATTGGTGCTTGGGTCGGAATGTCATTTGAATTGTGGATAACATCTTGAATCGAAAGTGGCATACATGAAAGAAATTATATGGAATATGAATGGGTTGTGGGATAGAAAGGGTTTTCAGTGTTCAAGTGAAAGAACTACTTCAAGTTCTTGATGGGCCTTTGGGCCGGAATGTAAACATGCTCCATAAATCAATTTTCAAGTCTTGTGAATTTTTGCAAATTTAAATGGATTTTTTTGGGCCTAACCCTAAATGGATCAAACTGGATGATTCAGATTAAGACATTTTTGGGCCGAAAGAGACCACCTTGATCTAAAGTTTCTAGGCTGAAGCCGAAGTGAATAGTTCACCAACACTAGAATGGGCCTTTAGGCAGAAAGGTAAAGATCCAATAAAAGATGATTTATTTCAGCTACTAACCAACACACTATCAAACTTATCACAGAAGCATGGAATCATGGAGATATAAAGAGAAAATATGCATGTCCTCACTATGCAAGTTTCATCAAATGGGTATGGATACATCTGGAGAGTGTTTGAGGCTTTGGGCCCATGTAGTGAAGGAATGAGGCTTGCACGTGCTAAACGGAAAATTATAGGAAAATTATATACATAAAAAGAATAAAATAGTAAACTAAACCTACAACTCTACTACGGGTAGCAAATAAAACCCGGTCGGAGTATAGTGTAAATATATTATGACCGAGAGTAGAACCCAAGGGACTTATAGAAAACTAGTCCTAATCCGGGCAAAAGCCTATTCTATAATAAAAAGGGGGGAAAAGTAAATGTGATTCTAAAATAAGAAAACTCAATAAACTAACTTTGATTTTGGTAAGATTATCAATGTAAGGGAAACGTAAGACCAATAATCAAGGGTGGCAAGTCTCAAAGAGGATTTGGTCTCGCAAAATGCATATGCCGAGCGACATGCCGGACCTCCGCTACCCGGCAGATTCATGGCCTTGAATGTACCGGACAACTTCCATTCGGCACTACATCCGACATCATACATTTCGTAAACAACACTTCCATATTCGGTTCTGACAAAAGGAACTCAATATTCATACTTGCATCGTGCATAGCTAATGCCGCGAATACAACCAGAATAATGGGAAATAAGAAATTAACCCTAAACCTTAGGTCTTGATGCCCCTCTTTCGGAACAACAAACTTAAAGATTACCAAAATCCTAATCTATCCTATTCTTGTCTTGTGAACATTAAATAGGACTTAGAGATAAGAGAATAAATAGCTACTTCATCCTACTTTGCATGAAGACTAGAACTTGGGTTAAGAAACTTGAAAATTCCATAAATGGTCATAAGAGTTTTACAAGGAAATATTCCCTAACCAAAAACCTAACAAGGATTCTACATCACCATCCACACAACTACAAGAAGAGAATACAAAGAGGGAGAAGGAATTGTTAATAGCCTTAACCCGACAAGGTCTTCTTCTTCTCTTGCGTGGATGGATCTGTAGACGTTCCTTGGACACCAACAATGGAGTGGGGCGGAAATAGAGTGTGAATGGAGTGGATTTGGTATGTTGAAGTGTGTCATTGCAGCCTTTCTCGGCCTATTTATAGGCATCAAATGTGTCTGTTGCCGGGCGTCGTGCCGGATCGTCAGTAGCCGGCACACGTGATAAATGCACCCAACTGTTAACGGTCGAAACCGCCAATTCCACCTGAAACAGTACATATGCCGGGTAGGGGATACCCGGCATTGCACCCGGCACCATCCTAATCACCAATGGTCAATAACTGCTATCGCTTGGTCAACCGTGGCGACTCTTTACTTATGCCGGATGAAATCTACCCGGCATCATGTCCGACAAGGCCTCTTTTCTGTTCTGTGTTTATGCCGTGCAGGATCAACCCGGCATTGAGTCCGGCTTCAATTGAACTTTTGCCTAGAAAATCATTCCTTGCACAGAAAGCTCATAAAAACATAAGCCTGTACAAATAATATACTTTACCACATAATAAACATAAATAACACATATGTAACTCTATTTAGATAAATATAATACTAAATCTAATGCATAAAATATGATAAGTCTGTGGCTTATCAAGGCCCTACACTTACCTTTTGCTAGTCCTCGAGCAAAACAAGATTAGAAAGGAGCAATTACTTATGCACAAACACATAAACTTTAGAATGACAATAAGATAAATATTTCTAACTACCTGACTCTAATTCACAAGTATCACTTAGTCTACCTTATCTGTCCAAACATACTAATGGGTATAAAATAAAGAATTTAAAAACCGATCAAAAACTTTTGGGTTGTTTTGCATAAGGGATTTTGTAGTCTCTCATTTTTCCGGTTTCCACCATTTAGCTCTATTTTTCAAGAGTTTCTGAATGTGGCCAAGACTCTCATCAATGGTTTCTATTGTTCAGCCCTATTTTGCAAGGGTTTCTGAGTCAACCATGATTTTTTACATTGAAGAACGGGGAATTTAGGAGAAAAATAAAAGGAAAAACTCTCGTATCTTGCTTTTATTCTTAGGCACTTTACGCAACCTCAAGGAATGTATTGCTTTTCCTTTGGATGAAGATTTTTTTTATTTTTCTTCTTCTTTCTTTCGCACAAAAACCCTTTTTAAGATTTTCACCCAAAAGATTTTTCACAATTTTAAAAAGAAAGGAAAATAATACCCAGAAGTATAATAAGGAAGGAATTAGGAGATAGATCATATACTCATGTTACATAAAAAGAATCAAAAAGTTAAAATTAGGAATCTACGAGTCATCAGAAAGCTTACCTCTTGAGAGAACAAGCATTTATTCATTCCTAATCTCATCTCAATCAAGAAAACATGCAAAAAGGTTAGTAAAACATTGATAAAACTCACAACTTAAGCATATTATAAATTTTTTTAAGGGGAATCCCTGCCCTACACTTGGTGAGAACATTGTCCCCAGTGTTCAACAAGAACAATTTTTTTTTAGTTAAGAAACTTAAAATAACCGAAAAGGAACAAAATAAAGAGAAGACAACTAAAAAGAACAAAGTCAAAAAAAGAAAGAGTAAAGATAGAGGGAACTCCCCTGAGGTGAGAAATGCATGAGGAGGAACCGCCCTAAACTTAGCCTTTTAGGCTACTTGGCATCATTTGAGATCCGTGGCAAGATAGTGACCGAATTCGCATGCTCCCGTGGATTTATTTGCGTTTGGGACTAGAGCTGACCTTGCTGTCGTGGTTGCGTCAGAAGTTACTGTAATTGCAACTGCAACGATTTGTGCTCCTTGCGAATGGTCGAGATCTCATTGTGAGTGTCCTGGGTCTTGTTCATTAGGGCTGACATCATGTCATGAAGTTCAGCCATTTCAGCCTCTAATGATGATGCAGGATGGGATGGTCTGAATTGCCTTGAACCTCCCTGGTAGCCGGCTTGACTCTGAAAGTGTTGAGGGGGTTGGTTCCCCTGTTGCCATGGCTGCCGATACCCTTGGTTACTCATGTAGTTGACTTCCTCAACATTCTGAAAGTCTGGCATATCAGGGCTCGAAGCGTGTGGTCGTGCACTAACCACGTTCGCCTGTTGAGGAAGTTTGTTCATTGCTATTTGCTTTACCACCTTCTGTAGAGCGCTAACCTTCGTGGAAGTTTGAGCATTGCTCTCCAACAACTACTCATGACTTTGCATCAATTTGTCAAATTTAGCATCGCCCTCTCCCATTTGATATAAATCAGCAGTACTACCTCTGGTTCCACCGGTGGCCCATTCCCTAATCTCTTCGCAAAGAGATTCAACCCCACTAAGGAATTGATCTCTAGGCTTCTTTAATATATCTGCACCAAGGGAGGATAAGATCATTGTCTTGCATTGATTGATCAATCCTTTGTAAAACAACTGAGATAGTTGTTCCTTGGTGAGGCCGTGGTGTGGACATGTGCGCAGCAACCCTTTGAATCTGTCCCAAGTCTCACAGATGTTCTCCGAGCTAGGCTGTCTAAAGTTGTAAATATCGGCGATCATCTCCAGGGTGTGACTTGGAGGCATAAACTTATCATAGAACTTAGTTTCCATGTCCTCCCATGTTGTGATGGTACTGGGGGTCAGACTGTGGTACCATTTGCTGGCGTTCCCCGTAAGGCTATGGGGAAAGAGGGAAAGTCAGGCGTATTGGAGGACATTGTTTGTGGAGGTTAGGCTGTTTGTGTGTTGTAGAAATTTGGTGATGTGGAGCAAAGCATCATCCGGGTTTGTACCATCGAACATACCCAATTCCTTGATGCATCGGATTTGATGATATGGCTTAAGTTTTTGCCATTCATCGTATTCGTTTTGTGGAAGGAGAGGGAGGTAGATTGCGGGCTTTTGGCCTTGGTTAGAAGGTCGGTTTATATTTCGGACGGTAGGTGCTGCCATTGGTGTAGGAGGTAGGTGTTGTTGGTTTCTTTGTTGTCGAATGGAGCGAAGAAGAGTCCTCTTGATTTCTGGGTCTAAATCTGCTAAATCTTCAGGAGAATTCGTGGACCGCAGAAGCATTCACTTTGATAACTTCAGGAGGAGCAAGAAAAAACGTTATAATACTTGGTAATAATAAAAGAAATAATATAATGACATATTAAAATTACGAAAATTCAAGAAGAAATAAAGTTTTGGTTATGCCGGACACGGTGCCGGGTGAATGGAACCTGGCATTGGACTTCCTCCAATACTGCCGGGTTGATAGTACCCGGCGTTGCGTCCGGTCTTCTGCGAACTCAAAAATTTCAGTAAAGAATCAACAATTAGGAAGAGAGATCTAAGCGAATGGTATAGGAAAAGAATAGAATACTATGAGGAGCTGGACATTTTACGAAAATAATTTAAAATTGTTAATAATTTGAAAATGTTAGAAAGGTTGTCGGGTTTGTTGTATCCGGAAGTGGACTTCCTCCACTAATGCCGGGTTGAAGTTACCCGGCATACCACCCGGCGCGTTCAAACTCAAAAAAAAAAAAAAAAATGGGAAAGGTAAAGGGAAGTTAACATAAAAGAGTAATGGAAAAGAATATTTATAGACAAATCAAAGATTCGAAAAAGGACAATGCGAAGTAAAAGTTGAAGTTTGAGTATGCCGGATTGTGCGCCGGGTAAACTCTGTCCGGCGTAAGACTTCCTCCAACATGCCGGATTGAGAACACCCGGCACTGTACCTGGCATATTCAACCGAAAAATAAAATGAACCAATTAAATTAAAGAATTAAAGAATCAAATAAAAAGAATAAAGAATAGGGCGTTTTACCGAATTTAGGACTTGAACTAATTCCAAGTCCCCGGCAACGGCGCCAATTTGCTAACGGAAAATTATAGGAAAATTATATACATAAAAAGAATAAAATAATAAACTAAACCTACAACTCTACTACGGGTAGCAAATAAAACCCGGTCGGAGTATAGTGTAAATATATTACGACCGAGAGTATCGAACCAAGGGACTTATAGAAATAGTCCTAATCCGGGCAAAAGCCTATTCTATAATAAAAAGGGGGGGGGGGAAGTAAATGTGATTCTTAAATAAGAAAACTCAATAAACTAACTTTGATTTTGGTAAGATTATCAATGTAAGGGAAACGTAAGACCAATAATCAAGGGTGGCAAGTCTCAAAGAGGATTTGGTCTCGCAAAATGCATGCCGGGTGACATGTCGGACCTGCTACCCGGCAGATTCATGGCCTTGAATGTGCCGGACAAACTTTCATCCGGCACTACAGCCGGCATCATACATTTCGTAAACAACACTTCCAGATTCGGTTCTGACAAAAGGAACTCAATATTCATACTTGCATCTTGCATAGCTAATGCCGCGAATACAACCAGAATTATGGGAAATAAGAAATTAACCCTAAACCTTAGGTCTTGATGCCCCTCTTTCGGAACAACAAACTTAAAGATTACCAAAATCCTAATCTATCCTATTCTTGTCTTGTGAACATTAAATAGGACTTAGAGATAAGAGAATAAATAGCTACTTCATCCTACTTTGCATGAAGACCAGAACTCGGGTTAAGAAACTTGAAAATTCCATAAATGGTCATAAGAGTTTTACAAGGAAATCTTCCCTAACCAAAAACCTAACAAGGATTCTACATCACCATCCACACAACTACAAGAAGAGAATACAAAGAGGGAGAAGGAAATGTTAATAGCCTTAACCTGACAAGGTCTTCTTCTTCTCTTGCGTGGATGGATCTGTAGACGTTCCTTGGACACCAACAATGGAGTGGGGCGGAAATAGAGTGTGAATGGAGTGGATTTGGTATGTTGAAGTGTGTCATTGCAGCCTTTCTCGGCCTATTAATAGGCATCAAATGTGTCTGTTGCCGGGCGTCATGCCGGATCGTTAGTAGCCGGCACACGTGATAAATGCGCCCAACTGTTGACGGTCGAAACCGCCAATTCCGTGTGAAATAGTACATATGCCGGGTAGGGGATACCCGGCATTGCACCCGGCACCATCCTAATCACCAACGGTCAATAACTGCTATCGCTTGGTCAACCGTGGCGACTCTTTACTTATGCCGGATGGAATCTACCCGGCATCATGTCCGACAAGGCCTCTTTTCTATTCTGTGTTTATGCCGTGCAGGATCAACCCGACATTGAGTCCGGCTTCAATTGTACTTTTGCCTAGAAAATCATTCCTTGCACAGATAGCTCATAAAAACATAAGTCTGTACAAATAATACTTTAAACCATAAAAACATAAATAACAAATATATAACTCTATTTAGATAAATATAATACTAAATCTAATGCATAAAATATGATAAGTCTGCGGCTTATCAGCACGTCATCCTCTTCATTTCCCCCACCTTTACGCATCACCCTAAGGTGTGTGTCTCAGGACGGGCCATGTCTTGACATGACCGTAATTGGTTTTTGGGTAAGGATACGTTCGAAAAGGTGCTTGGGGCTTGGGCCCGGGTAGTGAAGGGATGGAGTTTGCACACCATCCTCCCCATTTCCCCCACTTTTACACATCACCCTACGGTGTGTGTCTCAGAATGGGTCATGTCTAAGCATGACCGATGATTGGTTCATTTGGACCCTCATCTCTAGTATGCACAAGATAATAAAAAGAATAATATCATAAAAAGTAAGCCTTAGAATTTATAAGTTCAAGTTTAGCCCTCTTTCCTAAGTGTAAAATTTTAAAACTTAGGTGGTGGTCCCCAGCAGAGTCGCCAGTCTGTGGGTGTAGGTTTTGAACCCTTAAGTATTGAGCTTAAGGCCTCAAGGTTTGATTTGAAATTAAAATGATTAAACTGAAATTATAAAATTAAAGCTTAATAATTATAACTGGCCCACACAAACCTAAATAGAGTCGCCACCTAAGTTTTAACCATTTAAACTTGGAAAGGAAATATTGTTACAATTTCTAGAGTTATCGGTCTGGGGGCTTGGTATGAAATTTACAAAGGGTTCAGATTCCTTCACTACCCTTTTAAAATTTCTTTTCCTTTACTATTTATAACTCTAAGGCCACTACAACAATATTCTATTTTTAGGGCAAGTTCAGTTTATCATTTAGTGCAACTAATAGGTTGCACCAAAAGTTAAAACAAACAGTGCAAAGTTAGAGTGCACTACTTGACTACATCAAATGGTGCACAAAACAGAAACTTGCACTAATAGATATGAACAAACAGGAGCGACTATTTATGTTGCCCTATTTGTTGATGTCAAGTTAACCTATTGGTGCAACTTCAATTTTCGCACTAATTGATAGTTGTCTAATAGTGCATTCCGACTAGTTGCACCAGTAGTGTATTAGGATCAGTCAAAATAGGTAGTATCAATTGGTGCAATTCTGTTACATTGCTCTATTTGTCTAATGGTTAAATGGTGCAACTATTCTATTGCACTATTTGTTTTGGTCAAATAGTGGATCTATATACTGTTGCCCCATTAGTACTCAATGTATGTTAGTGCATCTTAGATTTGCACTAATTGACACCATCAACTAGGAGCAACAGATTTTGTGCCCTATTAGAAGTGCACAATTGGTGCAAAAATTTATTTTGCACTAATCTTATTTCCATTTTGTAACGGAGAAATAATTTCTATCTACCACAGTCGTATTCTTCTCTTCACTCGGTTTTAAAAATATATATTATGCTCTTCCCTCACGTTCATCTTGATTCCCACAACTTTATCTCGAACTACCTTGCCACCCTTGGAACTCCGTCAGAGTTGAGGCAAGAGGCGTGGAACCTGGCAAATGACAGTTTGCGAACAACTCTCTGTGCTAGATTCAGAAGCGAGGTGGTTGCTTGTGGGGTGGTATATGCTGCTGCCCGGAGATTTCAAGTTCCGCTTCCTGAAAATCCACCTTGGTGGAAGGCATTCGATGCCGATAAAAGTAGTATAGATGAAGTATGTAAAGTGCTGGCTCATCTCTATAGTATCAAAGGCAATATATATACCAGTTTGTAAGGATGCTGTGACAATCACCCCCCACACTCTTCACTCACGGTATTCTTCTCTTCACTCACTGTCATCTTTATTCTTGCACACCAGATTGAAGACGAGGCTGAATACTCTTGGAACCGGTAATTTACTCAAACCTATCTCTTTTCTTCACTCTCGGTAATTTGCAAGCATAGCTGGAGAATAAGGAACATATATGCTCAAAACCCCCAAATTGAATCAGTTAGGGTTCTACCAAATTGAATCGTTAGTCACTGATTGTTGTGTTGCATATGGACTACCGTCCCAATTTCAGACTAAGAGGTTGTTTTTTCAATTTGTTTTGGTTTGCTCGCCTCGCCAGCCGCTCCTCCTCTTAGGCTTTTATAATTTTGTTTCTTTTAAATTTTAATCTCTTTTTATGATGGTTGATGACTGGAAGAAAGTTGTTCGTGCGCGAGAGCTGATTAACATCCTAGGATATACATATATGGATAACGATTATGTCATCCTTTTCTTTGTTCCTTTTTTTTTCAACTTTCTGGCCATATTTTGTTGTTTGGCTCTTGTATTGTATTAGTATTCCCATCTCTGAACGTGTGTAGTTCTCTAATTAGCCATCCAACAAGATATCCTCATCCAACAGGAGCACCTCCTCCAATAAGATATCCTCATCCAACAGGAGCACCTCCTCCATCATTTCCTAACGAGAAGTAGAGTCATTCTATGAACACCGGAGTCGGGCATAGAGTGAAAAGGGGGATGTGGAGTACAAACTCGTCAAGGTTTCAGTTGAATAGAAGAGGCCATCAATATGATGTAGCATCATCAGATGAACTGAGATATGGTCCACGGTGTACTAATAATTGGAAGAAATCATCATCTTCTTCTTCTGCCGATGATTGTAGTACAACCTCAGCATCTTCACGCCTTGGGGATGAGTATAAAAATGTGGAACAATTGAAGATCAACCACGAAGATGATGTTCATAAGTGTATCAAATACGGTGTATGGTCGAGTACTTGTGGCGGTAATAGGAAACTCAATGCTGCATTTCATGAAGCAGAGAAGGCGGCTAATAGTGAGTCTGGAAAGACATGTCCAATCTTCCTTTTCTTCTCAGTAAGTAATGAATCCTCTTTTGTTTTTCATGTTTATTTGTGTGTAAATGTTGAGTTGTGGGAGTTAATTTGATTCTTTGTGATTCATCAGGTGAATGGAAGTGGACAGTTTGTTGGGTTGGCAGAGATGACAGGGAGAGTGAATTTCGACAAGGATATGGATTTCTGGCAAGTTCATGGCAAATGGAATGGATCATTTACAGTCAAGTGGCATGTAGTGAAAGACATTCCTAATTCTCAACTCAGGCATATCCTTGTTAAAAGTAATGAGAACATACCAGTGACTTATAGCAGGGATACCCAGGAGGTGTGTGATTATTAACCAAGTTACTTTAAAGCAAGCAATGATGATTTTATTTTTGTATCTTGAAGAAAAGATTTGACCTGTGCTCTTAATCATTACTTTTGCTTCTAATTTTTTTGCTAGATTGAGCTGAAGGCGGGACTGGAAATGCTGATCATATTCAAGGATTATAATGCAAACTCATCAGTGTTGGATGATTTTGAGTTTTATGAAAATCGAGAAAAGGCACTGCAGGCTAGGAAGAAGGGCCCCAGACTAGCCGATCACCAAACCGAAGTGCGTAGTAGTGATAACTTGCTGGTGAGCTTATCTTACTTTTATCTGTTTGGTATACTTGATTGAAACATTTGTATTCTGTCAACTTCCATCTACATCTATTTTCTTTTGTTAGAATTTCAATGATCATGATAGCACACAGCAATTGGTGATCTTAGAATTACATAAATTTCTGATGATGTGATTATTTTAGGTTTCTCATGTGCACACTCTGTGGTGATTTATCCAATGTCAAAGAGGATTCTGTATCTGATGTTTATCTCTGTTGCAGAAGGATACAGATGCAGCAACAGAAGGTGGTGGAAGTGAGCAACACTTGATCAGCGACCAAACAGACTTGCCTGTTCTATCACCATTGCTAGAGTGCACAGAATACAAAGGCACCGTGTAAA
This sequence comes from Limonium bicolor, assembly GCA_023374045.1. Classification (NCBI taxonomy): domain Eukaryota; kingdom Viridiplantae; phylum Streptophyta; class Magnoliopsida; order Caryophyllales; family Plumbaginaceae; genus Limonium; species Limonium bicolor. The sequence goes on along the minus strand of CM041778.1, from coordinate 173,967,179 downwards.
TAAAAAGTTAGCTAATTTCAGTTGGTTGATTCTTCTTGTATATGTACAGTAGTGACTGGATGGATGAGCCGAGCCTAGCCTAGCCTAGCCGAGTTTGTCTCTGTTTTCCTAAAGCCATTCTTTCATTCCATCCTGGTGTATAGTTGTATATCTTTCCTCTTGTTGTTCTGTTAAAACATGTGATCTTACTCCCATTGTGTAAGTGCACTGATACTTTTGAGTCAGATTTTCAACTCTAAATGTAACAGCAGATAGTATGTAACCTTTCCCAGGTTTTGTTTTATAAGATTGATCTATGTAAATAGATTTTGGTTGTAAAAATCAATTTATTTGCTGTGAAAAATTTATGTTTTGTATATTTGTTGATAATAATAAATAATATATTTGAATGATCCTTTGTAATTTTTAATAGATTCCAATTGAAAATAAATAATGGGATTGTATAATAAACAATTTAGGATTTATTTTTTTTAAAATATGGACGATCAATAGGGCATTGTTTTTTTGCACCAAGTGTGGTATCAAATAAGCAAAAAATTATATTTGCACTAATGGATGGATATCAAATAGGGCAATATATCATTATGCTCCTATTGTTCTATATCTATTAGTGCAACTTTTCAAGTCTGCCCTATTTGTGTTATATAAGTACGGTTTGTTAAATTTCAAATGGTGCAAGATATAGCTGTTGCACTATTAGTTAAATACCAAATGGTGCAAATATTAGAAGTCGCTCTATTATATACTAACCAAATAGTGCAATCTTTCTCCATTGCCCCGTTTGTGATGTTAGTTGGGATGTAGTAAAAGGAGATCAAATGGGGCAAAAAATCAACTTGCTCCCTTTGCTAGTAATCAAATAGTGCGTCTGACCAAACTTGCACTAATTGAGTAGCATCAATTAGTGCGATATTTAAATGCCCTGTTAGTATTTGTTCAATTGGTGCAAACTTAGTTGCACTAATAGAGTATTTCAAATAGGGCAATTTCTAAAATTGCACCAAATAGACGGTTGGTGCGGATCAATTGGTGCAACGTTGGAGCGACATAAAGCTTGCACCTATTACCCTACTGGAGCAAATATTTAATCTGTTGGGGCAACAAAAGTTGCCCCAATTGAACTTATATGTTGTAGTGGGCTAAGTGATTATGACATCATTTTCAGTGTCTCTTTTAACCATCTTTAACTGCATGTGTGTGCTAATCAAACCGCTTGCTAATCAAAACCAAGGATGAATGTACATGCAATATATACCAGCAGAGAATGACTAAATGACTAATGTTTTTTTTGCCACTAAACTAACCTCCAAGCTTAATAAAAAAAAGAAAAGAAAAAGTAATGCTTCCGTCCTAAATCCGCACCTAATTACATGACCTAGTTTTGTAATTTTTATTTTATTTGAACTACTGTTGACGATCATAAATAAATATAAATAAAAGATGGAAAATAAGTAAACATGGAAGTAGACAAATAAACCACACGTAACAAAATAAATAATGATATTGACGTTACCTTTGCTATCATTACCGGTAGCATGATTACATTAAACAAAAAGAAATTTACCGGCAGTATGATTGTTCAAAGCACATGCAACGAAGATTGTTGTTGTGGTGAAAGGAGAAAATGGTTCAAGATGGCTTGCCCACATGCTGGACAGCCACAGCGCCAGAGGCAACAACAACAATGAGGTCGACGACATGGCAATGGCCGCAGAGGAGGGCAACCAGGACAGATGCATGTGCATGACCGTTGCTAGACTAGAGTAGTAGCGTCGACGTTTACACCGCTTCCGTTCTACAACGCAGCGATACTCGTATGCTATACACTCATCGGCTTCGTTCAGCTCCCGCATAAGTGTGGCATATTTCACGTTTTTGCTTCCTTGGCATATTTGTCAAAAAAGACAGTCATCTCCTTTGACTGTTCGGCGAGCACTGTTTGAGCTAGGGCATTTTTATGCGCCGTTCTGCGCTGTGAACTCATTCCCGCCGTTCTCCCGTCTTCTTCCTTCGTTCTTCTTCCTCCTGCGTTCTTCTCCGTTCTGCATTCTCGATTGAGCTTCGATTGCTATATTGCTCTTTTGAGTCGCCTCTATTTGTTGAGGTAACCCGCACCTGCTCGGGTTGTTTTTCCCTTCTCTCTATTAATCTTCGTCGTCCCGTTCTGTGTGAGCTTCGTTCGAAGAAATCGACGCCAGGTACGTAAGGTAAGTTATTTCTTCCTTAATCTCCCTTCTGCTCTTCTCTGAGCTCCTTCTCCCCCGATCTCTGCTCGACCACTGGTGGATTTCTGTTGCTCCTTCTCCAACGCTTCCTCTGCTTCATCTAGCTCACCTCCGTGGTTGATGCGCCGTCCCTATTACGCATTCTCTCGATTCGGTCGAATATTGACCTTCACTAAGGTACCTGCTCCCTCTGAATTACCGACATTTGTTGGTGGTTGTAGCTTTGTGGCTTTCTGTCGATGTTTGAATCGCAATTGGGTTTAGGTTTTGCATGCGCCTTGGTCGGAACTTGTGCTTCACCTGATTGTGAGTTTGGATATGCACGAACTGCATATTTTTTTGGTTGTCGGATGTCTGTGTTGTTATCAGTGTAACTCATCTGCTTGATCTGGAGCTGATTTGCGTAATTGATGTGATTTCCGTGATGGAACTTGGCTTTTGTTAGTCGAGGCTTGAGTTCCTTATGCTGTTACTGGAATTGATTTGGCTTCTGTTAGAAGGGACTTGAGTACCTTCTTGCTTGTGATGATGTTGCTATTATTGCCTACCCTTACTGAAATTGATTTGGCTGAGTACCTTCGGTATAACTTGTGATGTTGTTGGTAGAAACACATACCCTTACTGGAACTGATTTGGCTATTGTTGCCGAGACTTGGATAAACTTTCTGTGTATCTTGTGATGCTATTACTACAATGGCCTACCCTTACTGAATGAAGCAGTTTCCATCCGATTTGAATTGTATTTGTGACCTGAAATTTGAGTAGCTACTGCTGCTATTACTTGTGTGGGTTCATTCTGCTTGTTCGAACATGCTCTAATTAGTCGGTGCAATATTCAGGAACTGAATATCGTGTTGAGATTAAAAATTGCCCATATAAATGTGGACAAGTGTATGGACCCATCACTTGCGTTAGTTAGGTGCAGATTAATCTATAATGGCCGCCCCATCATAGGATCTACCTAAATGATCTTGGCCCGGTTATGAAAACGATGATAAGAACAGATAACACATAAAGGTAGACCTATTGTGGAAGTTGTAGTAGTTATAGGTTAAACCGTACCTTGACTTCGTAAGTGGTTGTGTATCTGCACTTGTCTGTCCAGCGATGATGAGGGCAAAACACTCTGAGCTGGATAGTCCCGAATAACAAAAAACAAAAGCAATGATGAGGACAAATTTACTCTGAGCTTTACATTTAAAAAAAAAACATTAGAGCGAAGTTGACGACTGGAGACGAGACGATGGAAATGAACGACATCAACAACACTCTATGGATCTAAAGAGAAGGCGAAGCAAGGACGGAGCGGTGGCGGGCTACTAGCTATTAGCATTGCACTAGTGCAATGATGTAACTTATTATTGTACAAAATCAAATTTAACACATGTACAATCGTTGTTAGAACGTTTATTATACAAGTTAGTTTTGAAATAAATAATATGTCAACATACATTTTATGCACATATTATTATTTTAATCGTTCAAGTTTAATTGCCCAATCGATTTTGGTAATTGATACTTAATTAAATAATATCTCAACATAGAATTCATGCATATATAAATATTAAAATTGTCCAATAACAATTGACCACACATTGGTAGTTGATACTAAATTGAATTCCAATTTTATCTACTTATAGATGGCCACTGAACAACGCAAAAAAACATCTAAGGGAAAAAAGGGAAAGGCAATAGATGGTGATGAAAGTAGCCGTACCAATGTCACGTGGGACGATCAACAAATAAGTTGCCTGATTACACTAATGGGTCGACACTATGCACACTCTCTTGGACGAAATGGAGAGGTAGTAAGCAGAACCGTTAAATGGCCAAATGTTTTGAAGGAATTCAATGCCATCTTCAAGAAGGAATACACTTACGCCAATTTCAAGTCCAAAAGGGAAGGAATTAGACATCAGTGGGTGGATTGGAAAAGGCTGAAGGGTTCAGGCACTGCGGGCATTGGGTGGTCTGCTAGCAAGCATACGATTGACGCTCCTGAAGAGTGGTGGGACGCTAAAATAGCGGTACACACAATTCATTAGTTAACATTCAAAATTGTTTTTTTTTCATTTGAACATGACTAATTGTTTTTATATTCCGTAGGAGGATAGCTCGTTCTTACGTTTTAGGACTAGGGGCTTCAGCCCTGAAGAAGAGGACTACCTCCAGCTAGTATTTGGTGACTGTGACGCGAAGGGAAAGAACAAGTTCAGCATGGGAACTCCTATCCCGACGTCAGGCGTTGGCGATACTGAAGGAGAACTCGATGGTTATCGGCCTTCGTTCCACCACGACTACACCGACGGGAGCGAGTCCTTCATCAACAACATGGGGGCGATCAACTTGGACGATGAGTTCGTCCCCATGCCAGCTTACGATGGCACAGAGACTCCGACACCTACTTCTACCCCTACCGGGCCAGCTGTGTCATCCCTTCTAGGAAAAAGGTCTTCTGAGTCTGATGATTCTTCCGGATGTAAGAAGCAGAAGAGGGTTAGGAAGAAGGACCGACATGCGATACAGTTGGACATGATTGTAGAGCGTGGTTCTACTACACAATCTGCGCTTAACAGATCAAATCAGTTGTTGGAGGCTTTTACACAGCAAGCTATCAGTATTCAAGATGATTAGTGGACCGAAAATGAAGCCGCTAAAGTTCTGCACAGTATACTAGAGGTGAGTGTAACGCCCCTATTTAACATATTTATAGTGGAAATAAAATACTAAAGGCATACAGACCATCGGGTTCCAAACACCCGGCATCAAACCTTACCAAAATACAACTTAAAGATTACAACTGTCACAGCCTGAACCTCGAGAAAACTTAACAAGAGTAAAACAGTAATAAAACATATAAACTCTCAAAACCTAATCCCATCCCAATCACTCGTTCTCTTCGTGGCCACCTGTAAAATAACTCGTACCTGCAAGATAAAACCAAGCAGCCCACCCCAAGAGGGGTGGGTCAGTTCCCTAGAATAGAACTGGTACGTTTCTCCAAAAACAAACTTATAATACAACTCTTAAATAAATAATAGCAGGAAAACAATCACTTAAACCACACAGAGGAACAAGGAATTTCACAAATCGCCAAATCAAGATAACAAGATAAGAATAAGGTTTGATAACAGAAAAGTAAAGTTAGTGAAACAAAACCACATCATGTGTTAGTGAACATCCATTGCCTTAGTTAAACCCAATTCCCGTTAGGAGTAGGAAGACTTGGATAGTCACAAAGGACTAGGAATGAAAAGATAGATCCAAGAACCAATAACTCAAGAGTGGAATAATTCAACTGGGAGAGATGGCTCCCACCGCCAAGTACGTCCTTTTAGGACAGGGGATATACAGCCCCTCACTATCTACAACGTCCCTTTTGGGACAAGGGATATACAGCCCCTCACTGTCTACAACGTCCCTTTTGGGACAGGGGATATCAGCCCCTCACTGTTACCAGTGAAGACGCGCGCATGTCGAAACCACAAGATTCAGCTCATGGATGAAACAATATCCAGAGTCAAAGGAAGAATTACCAAGATTGACCTTTTCCAAATTCCCACTAGATCACTAACTACCCAGAGCAATACTAAAACACTCAGTCCTACAGAATGCAGAAGCGTAAACCCTAAGCAGTCAATGTCTAACGGGGCACCAAATAGAAGGAACCAATACCCATGTAAGTTTCACATTCAAGGCTCAGTTAGTCACACAAGCTGAGTTAGTCACACAACCATTTCCTTTTAGAAATTCCTCTTAAACTCAGTTAGCGTTTTATGAAACGTCCCATAAGTCAATCAGCAATAGTATCGGAGTACGAGAAATCGTACCTGGTATGTGAAGAACAATAAATAACTCGAATAAGTGATTCCCCAATAGTAACCTATAATTAAGGTGTTCCAAGTGTCGATTAGTTAAGGGACTTATAAACTAAACAACCTTCTTTTCTTACTGATTAATAGTTCCAGGTTTACCATTATTCTCTCACAAAGATTTGGGCTTGACTCGTTAACTAAATCCTTTGTTAGGCCCATTTCGTTTAGTTTGGAATGATTTAGAATTTATTCCTGAGAGTGGCCCAAACTCTCTTTGAACTGTTTAAGTGGGCTTTTGGAGTTCAAAGACTTGGGCTTAGTAAGTTAACCCAAGACCGTGTTAAGCTTATGTTGTGTAATTAAACCGTTAAGTTACTAATGACTATTTAATTACACACCGATTAAAACCTATGGTTTAACATATATATTCTACTTATTATAACTATCACAAGGAATATTATTTCCCTCATATTTTAATGTTTATATACATATATATATATTTATATATATCTTTATGTATTAAGAATTATCCACACCATTTTAAGGAAATTTTATTGTATTTAATTATGTTCAATAACTTTTAGGCATACCACAACCGACATATGGTTTAATAAATAAAATGTTTTCCTTTATTTATTTAATATATATAAGTATACCTGTATTAGAATTTAACTAAGACATCCCCTATGTAACTTATTATACTTAAACTATCTTATTACTACAACCTTTAACTGTATTCCAAGTATGTTTCATAAAGTATTTCTTTTACTATATCTTAGGATTCTAGCTCTTATAATATTTAGTTTAGTGTTAATTTAATTTACTAGTTCCTTGCTTTACTCTAAGTTACTACTTTATTCCCTTTTTATATATGCGTAAAAATATATATATATTTATTCCTTAGTTTTAATTAAAAATATTAACCCCCATATAATATAATAAATAAAATGTAGAATAATTAAATTCCTTGATTTAACATAAGTTTCTATTTTAATTCTACCATATAAGTATATACACATATATGTAAATAACTTCACTTCTCTTAAAAGCTAATACCAAAACATTTATAAACTTACTGTTATAAAATGTTAATTTAGTTTCCCATATTTTTCACAGCTTATAAAAGTTTATTAACAAACCATACTTTAATTTCTGGTTACATTAAAAACCATATAATAAGTTATTCTTATGAAAAACTCATAAACAAAAAAACCATTTACCATTGCCCAAAAATTCCCAATTTAATATACAACTATAACATTTTATACATATTATAAAATTTTATTTCATAAAAATACCTTTTAAAATTAACCAAATAATTCTAGAAAACCCGTAACTTGCAAAAATCATAACTTACGTTTAAAAACTTCAAAACCATATTAATTTACATCAAAATAAACTAGATTTTATAAGGAATCTATGGTTAAAATTTCAAGTCAAAATACATTAGGGAAGGTATTAAATCAACTCAACAAGTTAGGGTTATTTACTAGAATTTATAAAATCCTAATCTGAAACGTTTTAATCTCGGCCGTCCGTTTCTTTTAACTACGATCGGACGGCCCGAGACTTCCGAGTTCTTCAGCGATTCCAGAACAGACCCCGAGAACTAATTCGACATTTCCTTACAATCTACAGAACCAAATTGAGTGATTCTTGTTTCTATGGTTTCGAAATTCAATTCCGGCTCTAATGATACTAATTTCGCTAGCTATCATGCAGTATACAACAAATATGATTCTGGTTTGCGAAAGTTAGGGTTCTTCGGTTTCTCGAACTTGATTTTGTAAAATTCCACATATACGAAGCATAATAAGCTTAATTGGTGGTTGGGTTAGGTCGGAAACACGACAAGGTTTGACAAAAAACAGAGCAATTGATCGGAAACTTACCGGAGTTGTGCGAATCGAATGAACTCGAAACCGGATTCTGGAAAAACGCCCCCTTTACAACCCGATTGAGTAGCCTACTTTGCCACGCTATAATTTACAGTACAGAACGAGTTAGAACTAGTTCTTGGGCTTAATCTAAAGAGGAAACATAACTCTACACAATGATAGCAAGAACTCACCCTAACTTGCACTACACAGAAAGAAATCGAAGCTGGAAGTTACGAGTTTACCTTGCGTTTTCTGGAAAGAAAACTATGATTTTATGTTGTGACGAATCCGAAACTTTAGACACCTCATTCTTCCAAACGGTTGGGAATTGGCTTGGGTCATCAACATGAAAGTTTTAGAGGGATTAGAGCTCTTCAAAACGAGCTAAAGAACTTGAAATTTAGCTGAGAAACGAAGAAGTTATGGCAAGACGAAGTTACCTGAATCGAAGGAAAAACTGGAACTGCAGCTTCGGTTTTGCAGGGTTGGTACTTTGGCTCGAATTTCCGGTTGATTTAGGACGAATTATGGTTAGTGAGAGTTATGGTTGTTTAGAGAAAGTGTAGGAGAAGACAACAAAGAAGACGGCACTCAAAAATTCCATAAGATGAGAAAGTTATGAAGGTCACAAGATAGGGCAAAGACTGGTTTCTGTTACCAGAAATATAGGGGATAAAACTGACTAAGTGCTGGGGTGCATATCCCGAGGCGCACGATGACTCAGCAGACCGTGCCACGTCAGTGTTTTTTCAAATTTTGGCTCTAAACTTCATTTGATCGTAACTTTGGCTAGGATGATCCGTTTTTACGTTCTTTTTATCGATCTTCATGGTTTTCCATAACCTATTTATTGGTATAGGTTTCATGGGCTGGTTTGACCATTCTAAAAAAGTCAACGCTAGCAAGGCTTAAAAGGCTTTAGGGTCTCTAGGATTTTATATTGACTTTTATGTTTCAAAACAATGTTCCAACTCTTTCTAAAATCTTTATAACATAGTTGGAGTGTTTAGAAATTTTCCATGATTTATTGACTAATAAATACTATTATTAAATTCATAATACTATATAATAATATATAATAATTAAATATTCAATTGTATTCTTTAGGGTTAAATAGGAGAAATCCCCTAAATAAATTTTCCATAATTCCATATAATAATTTAATATTTAATAGTATTATTTAAGGTTTAATAAAAGAATCCCCTAAACTAATTTAAATTAATTTAGGGGTATTTCAGTGAGGGATGATAAGGAGTTGCTTGCAGATGCCACAGTGGCCCTGGAGGTTCCGAGCCGTAGGAAAATGTTCAAGGGCATGATGGAACAGGGAGGAAAAAAATCTGCCCTAGCATACATCAACTCCCTTGTGCGGAGTCAGCGCTCTTCTAGGTCTTAGTTTGTTTGTTACTCTTATCTTCGGAGGGATGTACTTTGTTTATTTGTAGAACTATATCGGCTTGTATTAATTGTACTCTCGTGTGGATGTTGGACTTTGTTTTTCCTAGAACTAGATTTGCTTGTAGTAGTACTAGTATTTTTTTTCCACAAATGCGCATCATTTTGGGAACTTGTATTATATAACTACATGTGTGTGTAGTTTATGCGCATACCTCTTGTATGTTGATTGTTTTACATTCCTTAATGAATTTGATTATGCATTATTATTGTTTCTTGTCATAGTAAATTATCGAAATTCTTTTAACATATATCATGGCTGACCAAGATTCGAACGTATATTGAACGATCCACAAGCATTTTTGCAATTTGTAACCGCGATGAGAGGTATTCACCAAGAGGCAGTTAACCTGATTGATGAGACCACCTTAATACTTGCATCACACCGACACAACATTCCCCTACCTATTCCCGTGCATGACAATGAATTCACCGGGGAAATGTGGGTTAATGCTCTACTTAGGAGCAACCCAAAAAGAATTCACAATGCCTTAAGGATGGATAGGATTCGTTCCTCCGTTTGTGCGAGATGATGGAAGTAAAGTATGGGCTGATGCACACACAACACGTCAGCATTCAAGTTGACATAGCACTGTTCTTGTACATACTAGCACACAAAGCATCGAACCGAGACGCTTGCGAGAGATTCAGCCTGAGTCCAGAGACTGTAGCCACCACTTTAAGAGAGTATTGGGTTTGATGTGGGCATTCGGACATGACTACGTGAAGCCTAATACTGGCGAATGGGCTACAATTCATCCAAAGCTTGCTGGGGACCCTCGTTACGACCCGTACTTCAAGGTATCAGATTAATCACCTTATGAGACTATGTGTGTTTCATTCAAATTGTTAATCATGTGTTATATTTTGCTCAAATAATTGGCAGGATGCCATTGGAGCCTTGGATGGTACCCACATTAGCGTCATCATACCAGGACCGTTGCAATTGGAGTACCGTGGTAGGAGCGGCCACCCAACGATGAACGTGCTCGGGGTGTATGACTTCAACATGTTATTTACGTTTGTGCTTACAGGATGTGAGGGATCAATGCATGATGCCCGTGTCCTTCACGAAGCACGATCTGACCTCAGCATGTGCTTCCCTGAACCACCACCAGGTATGATAATCGTGACTTACCAGACTATGAATAATATGTTGTGGTTAATATTGGGTAACCAAAAAAAAGGTGCTTTGCAGGAAAATACTACTTAGGTGATAAGGGATACGCAAATCGTAATGGTGTAATGGCCTCATACTTCAATAACGCTGCTCACCCCACCCAATTTAGAGGAGCTCCACCAACGACCGTAAAGGAGTACTTTAATAGATCGCATTCATCACTAAGAAGTGTCATTGAGAGATGTTATGGAGCGCTGAAGAAAAATGGAAGATACTGGCCAACGTTCCACCGTATGATGTCAATGACCAGAGTCGGTTTATAAGTGCGTGTTTCACATTGCATAACTATGTGATGTTGAACAAACCTGCCTCGGGCAGCTCAACCAGTGTTGAAGGGGGAGGAGGAGAAGGAGGGGGAGAAGGATCCAGCGCTGATGATGATGATGATGAAGACGAAGAACACTAGCCCGATGATGACCCAGATGAGCTTGCCGATCCTTTGAGCATGACTAATATGCGTAACCAGATCGCTGATGCTATAACTGCTAATGTTAGGCGTTGAATTCTCAAAAAATAATATTTTATGTCGTATAAACTTTTATTGTATTAAATTAATCGACGTTTGGGTAAGAAGAACACTACGACAGTAACAAGTACTGTTTAAGTTTAAGTTTATGTTTTTGAATTTCATTAAATAATATTTGCTTAGACTCAATTGTTGTATTACTAGAATGAATTGCTTTTTCATTGAACTTATGAATATTAGTAAAGAATAATAATAATTAATGGCTATAATTGAATTTCTACATATATTTAATTTCACTAACAAAAAATTGTTTTTAAATGTAATATAAAATATGTTGCTGTGAATAGCATGTAGTTTGTATGTGAAAATTTTATTCATAAATTAATATGTATACGTATCATAAATTAATTGTCAATAAAAAATTAATAAAGAATAATTATAATAATTAATGGCTAATTGAATTTCTACATATATTTAACTTTACTAACAAAAAATTGTTTTTAAATGTAATATAAAATATGTTGCTGCGAATAGCATGTAGTTTATATGTGAAAATTTTATTCATAAATTAATATGTATACGTATCATAAATTTAATTGTCAATAAAAAATCTCAAAAAGAATAATAATAATAATTAATGGCTCTAATTGAATTTCTACATATATTTTAACTTTACTAACAAAAAATTATTTTTAAATGTAATATAAAATATGTTGTTGTGAATAGCATGTAGTTTATATGTGAAAATTTTATTCATAATTTAATATGTATACATATCATAGATTAATTGTCAATAAAAAATCTCAAAAAGAATAATAATAATAATAATTAATGGCTATAATTGAATTTCTACATATATTTTAACTTTACTACAAAAAATTTTTTTAAATGTAATATAAAATATGTTGCTGTGAATAGCATGTAGTTTATATGTGAAAATTTTATTCATAAATTAATATGTATACGTATCATAAATTAATTATCAATAAAAAATCTCAAAAAGAATAATAATAATAATTAATGGCTATAATTGAATTTCTACATATATTTTAACTTTACTAACAAAAAATTGTTTTTAAATGTAATATAAAATATGTTGCTGTGAATAGCATGTAGTATATATGTGAAAATTTTATTCATAAATTAATATGTATACGTATGATAAATTAATGGTCATTAAAAAATTAATAAAGAATAATAATAATAATTAATGGCTATAATTGAATTTGTACATATATTTTAACTTTACTAACAAAAAATTGTTTTTAAATGTAATATAAAATTTGTAATTGTAACACCGAAAACGGTAAACTCACTACACATAACTAACATAACTAAGTTACTCAAAACAGCCAGACGAAACCGCCACCTGCCTAACACTTTTTTCAAAACAACCACAAAACAACCAACATAAAACAACCAGCAAAACTACCACAAAACAGCCAACCAAAACAACCAGACCAAAAAACTACCATATTCTACCATCTAAAAGTCAAACAAATGAAGCCGATCATCAGCGCAATTGAATAGACGTGTGAATTATTGCTAGGAGACAACATGATGATAGTGATGATGTGAATGAGGTGGTGTTGCCGAAATTGCTTGATCGAGACTTTGTTAGGAACTAGGGCGATGGTGCTGCACGATTGCGATGATGTGTAAAGTTCTTCGGTCGGATCGCTTTTGTCACGGCTATGAGGCTACCTGAACTTTTCAGATCGAGGTGGTGGGGTTTGTTGGCTACATGGAGCCACAAAGAGTACTAACGTGAAGATAGTAGCTCTTTGCGGAGGAAGGAAAATTTTCTTTTGCTTTCAATGTCCGGGCATCATAGAGAAGAGAAAAATAAGGGATAAGATTGAAGAAGAAAAGAAAAAAAATATAAATATATAAACCTACCTAAAAGAATGGATTAGTTAACTAAGACTATTAACAATATTTAAAAAAACCAACTAAAAGGAAATAAATCAACTACTAAAAATAAAATAAAAAAGGATTTACTCTTGAAATTTGAAAATAATTAACTAGGATGTTAACAACAATATTTTATTCTTTTTTTCTTTCAATGTTACCACAACAATGACAAAAAAGGAATTCAAAATTTCTAGCTTTGTTAGGAAATAGTTTTTTTTTTTGAAAATGAACAAACATGAAGAAGAATAAGGATCCGATAAAAAAGAAAGGTGAAAACTATATAAAAGAAGGGATCACGTAACAAAATGAGGGATTTCAAAAGACATTTTTTGTTAAGAAAATAAAGTGTCCATACAAATAGAAAGACTTTTTTTGTTTTTTTTAAGAAAAAAAGGATGAACAACAATAAGTTACAATGATTAGTTGATAAGTGTGAAACATATAGGCTTTTTAGGGTTTAAATACCTTATAATTTGTAACGATTCAGGCAATGTTTCCCACTTATTATGTTTTTTCCTAAGATTGATGTTTTGATAAGAATTGATGTGTATATGTTAAATACAGGAAAAACCCAGGAAATAAAGATTATACATCATAAGGATTACAACACAACAAACGGGGAACAAATCAGGAGAAGAGACAAAAATTGGTCTTGTCCGGCTCTGTTTGGCCGGACACAAATCCGGACATCTCTTGTCCGGGTCTGTTTGGCCGGACGCAAGCCGGACATGACTAAAAAATCCAGATCCGGAGTTCACGTTTCAGATCTAAAACTCTGTGTCACGTCCGGATCCGGACACGATCCGGACGTCACACAGAATTGAAAAATAAAAAGGCACGCACAGATAATTAGCCTTTCGGCTAATTATCAGACGGCGCAATAAGAAGACAGGGGAGCGGCGCACTGCAACATTGATTAATCTACGTTCCATGCTCAATCAAACTCTCTCACACAAACATACCAAACTTTCACTAACCCTTGTTCCCCCCTCTAAGCCTATATAAACCCAGCACAGCCTTCAGTCCAAATTGTCCCAGACTTCAGAGTCTAAGGATCATCTCTCCCTCACTGCATACCCTCTCATTCACACTCCGTATCCATTCATCAATTCCCCTCCATAAACTGCATCGCTCACTCACGACATATCCCGTATTCATTCACCAAAACCTCCGTAATATTCATCGGTCATTCATACACACATCCTGTACTCATACGCCTCATTTAGCCGTGTCCGACCCTTGTCCGGATCGTGTCCGACCCTTGTCCGGATCGTGTCCGACCCTTGTCCGGATCGTGTCCGACCCTTGTCCGGATCACGTCCGACCCTGTTGATCCGGACACCTCACAAAACTCACCAAAACTTCCATTTTCGCCCCATTTCACCCAGTTCACTCCATTATCACCAAGATCAACCTTCAAGCTAGCACGGCGCAAGGACAAAGGACGGAGCGAGCAAGAAGATCCTTATAACAGATGATTTCTTCTAACTCTCTCTCATTTATGATTATAATTGCTATGTCTAGCTAAGAGGATATACTATAGGGGAAGGGATGTTGTAATTAGTTAAACTCTGCATTATTTTGCTGCTTGTTGAGACAATTTGGATTGTTCAGGTTAATGCTTTTAAGTGCTTTTAATAAACGTTGCTAAGTTATTATAAGCCCTCGAATCATGTTATGATCAGATAAGGTGATTAGCATTGATGGTCCTATTAACCTGTTACCTGTGATAATTGCAATCGGATAGATTACTTTAGTCACTAGGAGCTTTAGTCCGGATTGAACCAACCAGACTAGTAATTCTGTGCATTAAAGCCATCTAGATATACTTGCTAGGTCTAGACTAGAACTACTTGCCCTGTCTAGATGAGCTATCTGGAATTAAGACTTAATACAGAATAGATAATTGAGAATTACAAGCCGATCCAAGTCTCCACTTAAGCAGTAGAATATGCAGAACCTAGCTAGTGAAACAACTCCCTGAACCTAGAGTACCGTTCACACTCCCAAGACTATCACTTTATTTTATCTGCTATTTACTTTCTTGTTATTTATTTGCAACCCAAAACCAAAACAAAAACCCCTTTTAAGTTAACCAATACCTAAGGCTAGACTTACTTATCGAGTCCCGTGGATTGACACCCTGGTCGCTTCATTAAATTACTATACTATTTCGACCGGGATTTTTGCAACCTGACGATATATTGAACTATTGAATTCTAGGATTATTTCTTAGTTTTTAATACACCAAATAAATCGTTTGCAAAATGGCGCCGTTGCCGGGGACTTGACTTTGTCTAGTCCCTAAGCCTTGGTTAATTCATTTGTTATATTATAATATTTTGTTTCTTTTTTTTTGTTTTTCTGTTTTTATTTTTGTTTCTAATATTCTGTTTGCTATTCTAAAAAAAATGTGGCAAAGGTTTCGATTGACAATTATTTTTGTTATTATTTCTGACTAATAATGGCAAGTGAGGAGGAATTCGATTGGGATTCCGATTATTCTCAAGATATATATTGCTCACATTGTTCGGGACCTCATGATATCGAAAATTGTCTTGAATTTCAAGAACTATTGTGGTTAGAGGATCAACCAGACTACCTGCAGAATATAGGTGTTCCACAACACAACACAATCATAAGCAATGTTGTCGAACAACCTGAAGAAGAAGATTTCTACATGAACAAACTGAAGTTCTTTGCTGATTTGGAAGACACGATTGCGGAGTTAAAAACTCAGCTAGTTATGATATTGCAACAACCGAAGAGCAAAGCAGTTCATGACGGAGTACACCCTACTGCAGACGGTTTTCTTTCCTCCTTCTCCTTGCTCTATCCAAAAGATGAGGATGCTTACATCCTCGAATTTGAGAAGAAAGAACCACCACCACTTTGCCAGTATCAAAATCCTTTCGAGCCTCACCTAAGCGAGGAAGATGTTTACATCCTCCAATTTGAGGAAGAACAGCAATCAGCACCTGGTCTTCTGCTTGAGACTTGTTGCCGTCAATATCTCCTCAAGAACCAGGTTTTGAGGAGCATTTATTTTCCTATCCTATTTGTTGAGGTAACACTGTGTTTTGATCCAGGTGGTTTAATCCTGATTGCTGGCCACTTCGTGTCTCCGTTGGCACCTTTGTTAACTTTCATTTTCGATCCGGGATAACGAAACTGAGGTCTAGCCAAAGACCATAAAGACGGGCAGCTTGGTGGGAGGCAACCCACCGGTTTGTATCTCTTCCTTGGTTTAGTTAATTAATTTCCTCTTTTGTTCTTATTTAGCAGAGTGTTAATCACTGTTGCGCAAATCGAAAGAGCCATGGCTCTTACTTTATAACTAAGGGTTTTATCTGGTTCCACCTGAGTTCTTCTGGTTTTGCAGACTTAATCATTCAGGTACTTCACTCTAATGCTAAACTGAACTTAAGTGTGAGGAAGAACCATGACAATGTTCACCAAGGAGCAGGGAGTCCTTTAACACTCTTGTTATTTAATCTCTGCATTTCGTGTGTTTGTTTATTTTTGTTTGATTATTTGTGGTAATGTTTCTTTTTATGAATGAGGTATTTTAGAGTAGTGATTTTTAATTTAATTAAAAAAAAACATTTTCAACGTGTCCGGCTAAATCCACCCGGACGCAAATCCGGACATGAGACGTCCGGTTCTGCGTCCGGCCAAGTTGATCCGGACACAAAAAAAAATTGCAATTGTTTTCTAGGTTAATGTTCTACTGTTTATAGTTATTATTTGCCATGTTTGGATGTTTTAATGCCTTGGTTCTCATAGAACAACTATGTGCCAGAATATGTTCAAATAGAACATGCTGCTCGATCTGTTTCGGGTATTGGTGCATTAATTGCTTCTCTTTTCTTGCTGCTTAGGTTTCTCACTGCTTTTGTTTATCGTTTAGAAACTCGTCACTTTTGCTCTGGACGACACGCATACTGTCTGTGACTCATGAGGAATCTCTCGACCCCTGCCAAACTTCAAGTGTGAGAAAGAACATCTTCCTCAACCCATAACACCAGGGGAGTCTCTGTTCATAATTTCACTTATTTGATGTTCCACATTTGTTGCGTTGAGGGTTAATTATGGCATATGCATCTATTATGAGTATAGCATGTTTTGAAAGCTCTTTTCTCTGTTTTTCTTCTTTGACCAATGAGGACATTGCTCATCTTAAGTGTGAGGAAGGAGAGACCTTTCCCTGAAAACATGCTAATTGTTCTTTAATGCCACACTTGCTTTTTGCTTCTCTAATACCTGTGCACACCGAGTGTTATTAAATCAAAGTGAAAACCGCAGGAATCTTTTTGCTTGATGAGGTTTGTATAAAAATAGTTTTATTTAAAAATACTCTCTTTTCACTAAAAATCTGGTAGATTGGCTAGTAGTGGAAACCAGATTATTTTAGCTTGGGATTTTGGGAATGAAGTGAATGTTTGGAATGAAAAGGGTAAGGCAAGGTACTCCACTGATCAAATTTTTTTTTTTTTCCTAACAATAGCAGGCCTCGTCTATCCGGTTATTAAGTCTTAAGGGTGCCTTATCACCTATCTACCTAAGGTTCATGATCTAGGATAGTTGGCCCAACACCGTTACAAGGATAGAGAGAAAAGTCTGGGTTATGGAATAGCTCTGCAATTCATAATATTTCGTTTGTTTTGTATATAATTCTTGGAAGAAGAATGTTTTTGCATATGAAAGAAAAATTCATTGCAGTTTAATTTTTGCTTTTGATCACGAGTACGTGGTGTTGAAAGGTATTGCGGAATAAGGCATTACTTCACACCCCTTGTCATCCAAAGGTTAGAGGAATGAAAATGGTGGAAAGTCCCAAGCTAAGTTAACTTGTTTTCTACAATCTAGTTTCTCTATGCTTTTACAAAATCGTTCTTGCTTCACTGATTGTGAAAACCTACCTCTAGAGAGCAAGATTATTCTTTCATTTATCACTTTGTTTGATTTCGTTCTGCACTTGTTTAAAATTTGAGATTATTTAACGGTTTTGGAGATATTTTTATTCCTATTTTGCTTGAGGACAAGCAAAAGCTTAAGTGTGAGGAAGTTGATAAGTGTGAAACATATAGGCTTTTTAGGGTTTAAATACCTTATAATTTGTAACGATTCAGGCAATGTTTCCCACTTATTATGTGTTTTTCCTAAGATTGATGTTTTGATAAGAATTGATGTGTTATATATGTTAATACAGGAAAAACCAGGAATAGTTATACATCATAAGGATTACAACACAACAAACGGGGAACAAATCAGAGAAAGACACAAAAATTGGTCTTGTCCGGCTCTGTTTGGCCGGACACAAATCCGGACATCTCTTGTCCGGGTCTGTTTGGCCGGACGCAAGCCGGACATGACTAAAAAAATCCAGATCCGGAGTTCACGTTTCAGATCTAAAACTCTGTGTCACGTCCGGATCCGGACACGATCCGGACGTCACACAGAATTGAAAATAAAAAGGCACGCACAGATAATTAGCCTTTCGGCTAATTATCAGACGGCGCAATAAGAAGACAGGGGAGCGGCGCACTGCAACATTGATTTCTACGCTCCATGCTCAACAAACTCTCCACTCACAAAGCATACCAAACTTTCACTAACCCTTGTTCCCCCTCTAAGCCTATATAAACCCAGCACAGCCTTCAGTCCAAATTGTCCCAGACTTCAGAGTCTAAGGATCATCTCTCCCTCACTGCATACCCTCTCATTCACACTCCGTATCCATTCATCAATTCCCTCCATAAACTGCATCGCTCACTCACGACATATCCCGTATTCATTCACCAAAACCTCCGTAATATTCATCGGTCATTCATACACACATCCCGTACTCATACGCCTCATTTAGCCGTGTCCGACCCTTGTCCGTGTCCGACCCTTGTATCGTGTCCGACCCTTGTCCGGATCGTGTCCGACCCTTGTCCGGATCGCGTCCGACCCTGTTGATCCGGACACCTCACAAAACTCACCAAAACTTCCATTTTCGCCCCATTTCACCCAGTTCACTCCATTATCACCAAGATCAACCTTCAAGCTAGCACGGCGCAAGGACAAAGGACGGAGCGAGCAAGAAGATCTTCATAACAGATGATTTCTTCTAACTCTCTCTCATTTATGATTATAATTGCTATGTCTAGCTAAGAGGATATACTCTAGGGGAAGGGATGTTGTAATTAGTTAAACTCTGCATTATTTTGCTGCTTGTTGAGACAATTTGGATTGTTCAGGTTAATGCTTTTTAAGTGCTTTTAATAAACGTTGCTAAGTTATTATAAGCCCTCGAATCATGTTATGATCAGATAGGTGATTAGCATTGATGGTCCTATTAACCTGTTACCTGTGATAATTGCAATCGGATAGATTACTTTAGTCACTAGGAGCTTTAGTCCGGATTGAACCAATCAGACTAGTAATTCTGTGCATTAAAGCCATCTAGATATACTTGCTAGGTCTAGACTAGAACTACATGTCCTGTCTAGGTGAGCTATCTGGAATTAAGACTTAATACAGAATAGACAATTAAGAATTACAAGCCGATCCAAGTCTCCACTTAAGCGGTAGAATATGCAGAACCTAGCTAGTGAAACAACTCCCTGAACCTAGAGTACCGTTCACACTCCCAAGACTATCACTTTACTTTATCTGTTATTTACTTTCTTGTTATTTATTTGCAACCCAAAACCCAAAACAAAACCCCCTTTTTGAGTTAACCAATACCTAAGGCTAGACTTACTTATCGAGTCCCGTGGATTGACACCCCGGTCGCTTCTTTAATTACTATACTATTTCGACCGGGATTTTTGCAACCTGACGATCTTTTGAATTATTGAATTCTAGGATTATTTCTTAGTTTTTAATACACCAAATAAATCGTTTGCATTAGTACTCAAGATTTTCATAAACAGTGAAACGAGAATGTTGTTAAATGCTTGAGAAAATTATCATAACTATTCAGTCCAGATTTCACTCAGGGCTTTACTTTCCACAATCCAAAGGACGACAAGGGGCAAGAAGTAATGTCATATTCCACATTACCTTTCATTGCCACGTACTCATAATCAAGGAAGAAATTGCAATTAACTTATTAAATGAAAGTGCTTTCTCCCGATTTTCTGAGTTAGCATTATTCTTTTCATCCCCCAGACTTTTCTCCCCATCCATGTAGTAGTGTTGGGCCTTCTATCCCAGATCAGACGATCTTAGGTAGATGAGTGGTGAGGCACTCCAAGGACTTAATTACCAGATGGGAGATGCCTGTTCCGGTACAGAATAGATTAGAGGAGTATCTTGCCTTTGTCCTTTCCTTCCTTTCATTCCATAACATTCCAAAGCCCCAAGTTAGTCCAAACAAAAATAGCCACAAAATGGTCTCACCTTTTGTTGAAGGAAATAGATAAAAATTAAAACAAAAACTGTACATACAAGCAGAGTTTCTATGCACGAACTGCATATTTTTTTGGTTGTCGGATGTCTATGTTGTTATCAGTGTAACTCATCTGCTTGATCTGGAGCTGATTTGCGTAATTGATGCGATTTCCGTGATGGAACTTGGCTTTTGTTAGTCGAGGCTTGAGTTCCTTATGCTGTTACTGGAATTGATTTGGCTTCTGTTAGAAGGGACTTGAGTACCTTCTTGATTGTGATAATGTTGCTATTATTGCCTACCCTTACTGAAATTGATTTGGCTGAGTACCTTCGGTATAACTTGTGATGTTGTTGGTAGAAACACATACCCTTACTGGAACTGATTTGGCTATTGTTAGCCGAGACTTGGATAACTTTCTGTGTATCTTGTGATGCTATTACTACAATGGCCTACCCTTACTGAATGAAGCAGTTCCATCCGATTTGAATTGTATTTGTGACCTGAAATTTGAGTAGCTACTGCTGCTATTACTTGTGTGGGTTCATTCTGCTTGTTCGAACATGCTCTAATTAGTCGGTGCAATATTCAGGAACTGAATATCGTGTTGAGATTAAAAATTGCCCATATAAATGTGGACAAGTGTATGGACCCATCACTTGCGTTAGTTAGGTGCAGATTAATCTATAATGGCCGCCCCATCATAGGATCTACCTAAATGATCTTGGCCCGGTTATGAAAACGATGATAAGAACAGATAACACATAAAGGTAGACCTATTGTGGAAGTTGTAGTAGTTATAGGCTAAACCGTACCTTGACTTCGTAAGTGGTTGTGTGTCTGCACTTGTCTGTCCAGCGATGATGAGGGCAAAACACTCTGAGCTGGATAGTCCCGAATAACAAAAAACAAAAGCAATGATGAGGACAAATTTACTCTGAGCTTTACATTTTAAAAAAAACATTAGAGCGAAGTTGACGACTGGAGACGAGACGATGGAAATGAACGACATCAACAACACTCTATGGATCTAAAGAGAAGGCGAAGCAAGGACGGAGCGGTGGCGGGCTACTAGCTATTAGCATTGCACTAGTGCAATGATGTAACTTATTATTGTACAAAATCAAATTTAACACATGTACAATCGTTGTTAGAACGTTGTATTATTTACAAGTTAGTTTTGAAATAAATAATATGTCAACATACATTTTATGCACATATTATTATTTTAATCGTTCAAGTTTAATTGCCCAATCGATTTTGGTAATTGATACTTAATTAAATAATATCTCAACATAGAATTCATGCATATATAAATATTAAAATTGTCCAATAACAATTGACCACACATTGGTAGTTGATACTAAATTGAATTCCAATTTTATCTACTTATAGATGGCCACTGAACAACACAAAAAAACATCTAAGGGAAAAAAGGGAAAGGCAATAGATGGTGATGAAAGTAGCCGTACCAATGTCACGTGGGACGATCAACAAACAAGTTGCCTGATTACACTAATGGGTCGACACTATGCACACTCTCTTGGACGAAATGGAGAGGTAGTAAGCAGAACCGTTAAATGGCCAAATGTTTTGAAGGAATTCAATGCCATCTTCAAGAAGGAATACACTTACGCCACGCAATTTCAAGTCCAAAAGGGAAGGAATTAGACATCAGTGGGTGGATTGGAAAAGGCTGAAGGGTTCAGGCACTACGGGCATTGGGTGGTCTGCTAGCAAGCATACGATTGACGCTCCTGAAGAGTGGTGGGACGCTAAAATAGCGGTACACACAATTCATTAGTTAACATTCAAAATTGTTTTTTTTTCATTTGAACATGACTAATTGTTTTTATATTCCGTAGGAGGATAGCTCGTTCTTACGTTTCAGGACTAGGGGCTTCAGCCCTGAAGAAGACTACCTCCAGCTAGTATTTGGTGACTGTGACGCGAAGGGAAAGAACAAGTTCAGCATGGGAACTCCTATCCCGACGTCAGGCGTTGGCGATACTGAAGGAGAACTCGATGGTTATCGGCCTTCGTTCCACCACGACTACACCGACGGGAGCGAGTCCTTCATCAACAACATGGGGGCGATCAACTTGGACGATGAGTTCGTCCCCATGCCAGCTTACGATGGCACAGAGACTCCGACACCTACTTCTACTCTCTACCCCTACCGGGCCAGCTGTGTCATCCTTCTAGGAAAAAGGTCTTCTGAGTCTGATGATTCTTCCGGATGTAAGAAGCAGAAGAGGGTTAGGAAGAAGGACCGACATGCGATACAGTTGGACATGATTGTAGAGCGTGGTTCTACTACACAATCTGCGCTTAACAGATCAAATCAGTTGTTGGAGGCTTTTACACAGCAAGCTATCAGTATTCAAGATGATTAGTGGACCGAAAATGAAGCCGCTAAAGTTCTGCACAGTATACTAGAGGTGAGTGTAACGCCCCTATTTAACATATTTATAGTGGAAATAAAATACTAAAGGCGTACAGACCATCGGGTTCCAAAACCCGGCATCAAACCTTACCAAAATACAACTTAAAGATTACAACTGTCACAGCCTGAACCTCGAGAAAACTTAACAAGAGTAAAACAGTAATAAAACATATAAACTCTCAAAACCTAATCCCATCCCAATCACTCGTTCTCTTCGTGGCCACCTGTAAAATAACTCGTACCTGCAAGATAAAACCAAGCAGCCCACCCCAAGAGGGGTGGGTCAGTTCCCTAGAATAGAACTGGTACGTTTCTCCAAAAACAAACTTATAATACAACTCTTAAATAAATAATAGCAGGAAAACAATCACTTAAACCACACAGAGGAACAAGGAATTTCACAAATCGCCAAATCAAGATAACAAGATAAGAATAAGGTTTGATAACAGAAAAGTAAAGTTAGTGAAACAAAACCACATCATGTGTTAGTGAACATCCATTGCCTTAGTTAAACCCAATTCCCGTTAGGAGTAGGAAGACTTGGATAGTCACAAAGGACTAGGAATGAAAAGATAGATCCAAGAACCAATAACTCAAGAGTGGAATAATTCAACTGGGAGAGATGGCTCCCACCGCCAAGTACGTCCTTTTAGGACAGGGGATATACAGCCCCTCACTGTCTACAACGTCCCTTTTGGGACAAGGGATATACAGCCCCTCACTGTCTACAACGTCCCTTTTGGGACAGGGGATATACAGCCCCTCACTGTTACCAGTGAAGACGCGCGCATGTCGAAACCACAAGATTCAGCTCATGGATGAAACAATATCCAGAGTCAAAGGAAGAATTACCAAGATTGACCTTTTCCAAATTCCCACTAGATCACTAACTACCCAGAGCAATACTAAAACACTCAGTCCTACAGAATGCAGAAGCGTAAACCCTAAGCAGTCAATGTCTAACGGGGCACCAAATAGAAGGAACCAATACCCATGTAAGTTTCACATTCAAGGCTCAGTTAGTCACACAAGCTGAGTTAGTCACACAACCATTTCCTTTTAGAAATTCCTCTTAAACTCAGTTAGCGTTTTATGAAACGTCCCATAAGTCAATCAGCAATAGTATCAGAGTACGAGAAATCGTACCTGGTATGTGAAGAACAATAAATAACTCGAATAAGTGATTCCCCAATAGTAACCTATAATTAAGGTGTTCCAAGTGTCGATTAGTTAAGGGACTTATAAACTAAACAACCTTCTTTTCTTACTGATTAATAGTTCCAGGTTTACCATTATTCTCTCACAAAGATTTGGGCTTGACTCGTTAACTAAATCCTTTGTTAGGCCCATTTCGTTTAGTTTGGAATGATTTAGAATTTATTCCTGAGAGTGGCCCAAACTCTCTTTGAACTGTTTAAGTGGGCTTTTGGAGTTCAAAGACTTGGGCTTAGTAAGTTAACCCAAGACCGTGTTAAGCTTATGTTGTGTAATTAAACCGTTAAGTTACTAATGACTATTTAATTACACACCGATTAAAACCTATGGTTTAACATATATATTCTACTTATTATAACTATCACAAGGAATATTATTTCCCTCATCTATTTTAATGTATTTATATACATATATATATTTATATATATCTTTATGTATTAAGAATTATCCACACCATTTTAAGGAAATTTTATTGTATTTAATTATGTTCAATAACTTTTAGGCATACCACAACCGACATATGGTTTAATAAATAAAATGTTTTCCTTTATTTATTTAATATATAAGTATACCTGTATTAGAATTTAACTAAGACATCCCCTATGTAACTTATTATACTTAAACTATCTTATTACTACACAACCTTTAACTGTATTCCAAGTATGTTTCATAAAGTATTTCTTTTACTATATCTTAGGATTCTAGCTCTTATAATATTTAGTTATTATAAGTGTTAATTTACTAGTTCCTTGCTTTACTCTAAGTTACTACTTTATTCCCTTTTTATATATGCGTAAAAATATATATATATATTTATTCCTTAGTTTTAATTAAAAATATTAACCCCCATATAATAATAAATAAAAAATGATAATTAAATTCCTTGATTTAACATAAGTTTCTATTTTAATTCTACCATATAAGTATATACACATATATGTAAATAACTTCACTTCTCTTAAAAGCTAATACCAAAACATTTATAAACTTACTGTTATAAAATGTTAATTTAGTTTCCCATATTTTTCACAGCTTATAAAAGTTTATTAACAAACCATACTTTAATTTCTGGTTACATTAAAAACCATATATTATAAGTTATTCTTATGAAAAACTCATAAACACAATTTTTAAAACCATTTACCATTGCCCAAAAATTCCCAAATTTAATATACATTAACTATAACATTTTATACATATTATAAAATTTTTATTTCATAAAAATACCTTTTAAAATTAACCAAATAATTCTAGAAAACCCGTAACTTGCAAAAATCATAACTTACGTTTAAAAACTTCAAAACCATATTAATTTACATCAAAATAAACTAGATTTTATAAGGAATCTATGGTTAAAATTTCAAGTCAAAATACATTAGGGAAGGTATTTAAATCAACTCAACAAGTTAGGGTTATTTACTAGAATTTATAAAATCCTAATCTGAAACGTTTTAATCTCGGCCGTCCGTTTCTTTTAACTACGATCGGACGGCCCGAGACTTCCGAGTTCTTCAGCGATTCCAGAACAGACCCCGAGAACTAATTCGACATTTCCTTACAATCTACAGAACCAAATTGAGTGATTCTTGTTTCTATGGTTTCGAAATTCAATTCGGCTCTAATGATACTAATTTCGCTAGCTATCATGCAGTATACAACAAATATGATTCTGGTTTGCGAAAGTTAGGGTTCTTCGGTTTCTCGAACTTGATTTTGTAAAATTCCACATATACGAGCATAATAAGCTTAATTGGTGGTTGGGTTAGGTCGGAAACACGACAAGGTTTGACAAAAAACAGAGCAATTGATCGGAAACTTACCGGAGTTGTGCGAATCGAATGAACTCGAAACCGGATTCTGGAAAAACGCCCCCTTTACAACCCGATTGAGTAGCCTACTTTGCCACGCTATAATTTACAGTACAGAACGAGTTAGAACTAGTTCTTGGGCTTAATCTAAAGAGGAAACGTAACTCTACACAATGATAGCAAGAACTCACCCTAACTTGCACTACACAGAAAGAAATCGAAGCTGGAAGTTACGAGTTTACCTTGCGTTTTCTGGAAAGAAAACTATGATTTTATGTTGTGACGAATCCGAAACTTTAGACACCTCATTCTTCCAAACGGTTGGGAATTGGCTTGGATCATCAACATGAAAGTTTTAGAGGGATTAGAGCTCTTCAAAACGAGCTAAAGAACTTGAAATTTAGCTGAGAAACGAAGAAGTTATGGCAAGACGAAGTTACCTGAATCGAAGGAAAAACTGGAACTGCAGCTTCGGTTTTGCAGGGTTGGTACTTTGGCTCGAATTTCCGGTTGATTTAGGACGAATTAGGTTAGTGAGTTATGGTTGTTTAGAGAAAGTGTAGGAGAAGACAACAAAGAAGACGGCACTCAAAAATTCCATAAGATGAGAAAGTTATGAAGGTCACAAGATAGGGCAAAGACTGGTTTCTGTTACCAGAAATATAGGGGATAAAACTGACTAAGTGCTGGGGTGCATATCCCGAGGCGCACGATGACTCAGCAGACCGTGCCACGTCAGTGTTTTTTCAAATTTTGGCTCTAAACTTCATTTGATCGTAACTTTGGCTAGGATGATCCGTTTTTTACGTTCTTTTTATCGATCTTCATGGTTTTCCATAACCTATTTATTGGTATAGGTTTCATGGGCTGGTTTGACCATTCTAAAAAAGTCAACCTAGCAAGGCTTAAAAGGCTTAGGGTCTCTAGGATTTTATATTGACTTTTATGTTTCAAAACAATGTTCCAACTCTTTCTAAAATCTTTATAACATAGTTGGAGTGTTTAGAAATTTTTCCATGATTTATTGACTAATAAATACTATTATTAAATTCATAATACTATATAATAATATATAATAATTAAATATTCAATTGTATTCTTTAGGGTTAAATAGGAGAAATCCCCTAAATAAATTTTCCATAATTCCATAT
This sequence comes from Limonium bicolor, assembly GCA_023374045.1. Lineage (NCBI taxonomy): Eukaryota > Viridiplantae > Streptophyta > Magnoliopsida > Caryophyllales > Plumbaginaceae > Limonium > Limonium bicolor. The sequence continues at coordinate 173,940,243 of CM041778.1, read as the reverse complement.
AATAATTTAATATTTAATAGTATTATTTAAGGTTTAATAAAAGAATCCCCTAAACTAATTTAAATTAATTTAGGGGTATTTCAGTGAGGGATGATGAGTTGCTTGCAGATGCCACAGTGGCCCTGGAGGTTCCGAGCCGTAGGAAAATGTTCAAGGGCATGATGGAACAGGGAGGAAAAAAATCTGCCCTAGCATACATCAACTCCCTTGTGCGGAGTCAACGCTCTTCTAGGTCTTAGTTTGTTTGTTACTCTTATCTTCGGAGGGATGTACTTTGTTTATTTGTAGAACTATATCGGCTTGTATTAATTGTACTCTCGTGTGGATGTTGGACTTTGTTTTTCCTAGAACTAGATTTGCTTGTAGTAGTACTAGTATTTTTTTTCCACAAATGCGCATCATTTTGGGAACTTGTATTATATAACTACATGTGTGTGTAGTTTATGCGCATACCTCTTGTGTGTTGATTGTTTTACATTCCTTAATGAATTTGATTATGCATTATTATTGTTTTCTTGTCATAGTAAATTATCGAAATTCTTTTAACATATATCATGGCTGACCAAGATTTCGTTACACGTATATTGAACGATCCACAAGCATTTTTGCAATTTGTAACCGCGATGAGAGGTATTCACCAAGAGGCAGTTAACCTGATTGATGAGACCACCTTAATACTTGCATCACACCGACACAACATTCCCCTACCTATTCCCGTGCATGACAATGAATTCACCGGGGAAATGTGGGTTAATGCTCTACTTAGGAGCAACCCAAAAAGAATTCACAATGCCTTAAGGATGGATAAGGATTCGTTCCTCCGTTTGTGCGAGATGATGGAAGTAAAGTATGGGCTGATGCACACACAACACGTCAGCATTCAAGTTGACATAGCACTGTTCTTGTACATACTAGCACACAAAGCATCGAACCGAGACGCTTGCGAGAGATTCAGCCTGAGTCCAGAGACTGTTAGCCACCACTTTAAGAGAGTATTGGGTTTGATGTGGGCATTCGGACATGACTACGTGAAGCCTAATACTGGCGAATGGGCTACAATTCATCCAAAGCTTGCTGGGGACCCTCGTTACGACCCGTACTTCAAGGTATCAGATTAATCACCTTATGAGACTATGTGTGTTTCATTCAAATTGTTAATCATGTGTTATATTTTGCTCAAATAATTGGCAGGATGCCATTGGAGCCTTGGATGGTACCCACATTAGCGTCATCATACCAGGACCGTTGCAATTGGAGTACCGTGGTAGGAGCGGCCACCCAACGATGAACGTGCTCGGGGTGTATGACTTCAACATGTTATTTACGTTTGTGCTTACAGGATGTGAGGGATCAATGCATGATGCCCGTGTCCTTCACGAAGCACGATCTGACCTCAGCATGTGCTTCCCTGAACCACCACCAGGTATGATAATCGTGACTTACCAGACTATGAATAATATGTTGTGGTTAATATTGGGTAACCAAAAAAAAGGTGCTTTGCAGGAAAATACTACTTAGGTGATAAGGGATACGCAAATCGTAATGGTGTAATGGCCTCATACTTCAATAACGCTGCTCACCCCACCCAATTTAGAGGAGCTCCACCAACGACCGTAAAGGAGTACTTTAATAGATCGCATTCATCACTAAGAAGTGTCATTGAGAGATGTTATGGAGCGCTGAAGAAAAAATGGAAGATACTGGCCAACGTTCCACCGTATGATGTCAATGACCAGAGTCGGTTTATAAGTGCGTGTTTCACATTGCATAACTATGTGATGTTGAACAAACCTGCCTCGGGCAGCTCAACCAGTGTTGAAGGGGGAGGAGGAGAAGGAGGGGGAGAAGGATCCAGCGCTGATGATGATGATGATGAAGACGAAGAACACTAGCCCGATGATGACCCAGATGAGCTTGCCGATCCTTTGAGCATGACTAATATGCGTAACCAGATCGCTGATGCTATAACTGCTAATGTTAGGCGTTGAATTCTCAAAAAATAATATTTTATGTCGTATAAACTTTTATTGTATTAAATTAATCGACGTTTGGGTAAGAAGAACACTACGACAGTAACAAGTACTGTTTAAGTTTAAGTTTATGTTTTTGAATTTCATTAAATAATATTTGCTTAGACTCAATTGTTGTATTACTAGAATGAATTGCTTTTTCATTGAACTTATGAATATTAGTAAAGAATAATAATAATTAATGGCTATAATTGAATTTCTACATATATTTTAATTTCACTAACAAAAAATTGTTTTTAAATGTAATATAAAATATGTTGCTGTGAATAGCATGTAGTTTGTATGTGAAAATTTTATTCATAAATTAATATGTATACGTATCATAAATTAATTGTCAATAAAAAATTAATAAAGAATAATTATAATAATTAATGGCTATAATTGAATTTCTACATATATTTTAACTTTACTAACAAAAAATTGTTTTTAAATGTAATATAAAATATGTTGCTGCGAATAGCATGTAGTTTATATGTGAAAATTTTATTCATAAATTAATATGTATACGTATCATAAATTTAATTGTCAATAAAAAATCTCAAAAAGAATAATAATAATAATTAATGGCTCTAATGAATTTCTACATATATTTTAACTTTACTAACAAAAAATTATTTTTAAATGTAATATAAAATGTTGTGTGAATAGCATGTAGTTTATATGTGAAAATTTTATTCATAATTTAATATGTATACATATCATAGATTAATTGTCAATAAAAAATCTCAAAAAGAATAATAATAATAATAATTAATGGCTATAATTGAATTTCTACATATATTTTAACTTTACTAACAAAAAATTGTTTTTAAATGTAATATAAAATATGTTGCTGTGAATAGCATGTAGTTTATATGTGAAAATTTTATTCATAAATTAATATGTATACGTATCATAAATTAATTATCAATAAAAATCTCAAAAAGAAAAATAATAATTAATGGCTATAATTGAATTTCTACATATATTTTAACTTTACTAACAAAAAATTGTTTTTAAATGTAATATAAAATATGTTGCTGTGAATAGCATGTAGTATATATGTGAAAATTTTATTCATAAATTAATATGTATACGTATGATAAATTAATGGTCAATAAAAAATTAATAAAGAATAATTATAATAATTAATGGCTATAATTGAATTTCTACATATATTTTAACTTTACTAACAAAAAATTGTTTTTAAATGTAATATAAAATTGTTGCTGCGAATAGCATGTTTATATGTGAAAATTTTATTCATAAATTAATATGTATACGTATCATAAATTTAATTGTCAATAAAAAATCTCAAAAAGAATAATAATAATAATTAATGGCTCTAATTGAATTTCTACATATATTTTAACTTTACTAACAAAAAATTATTTTTAAATGTAATATAAAATATGTTGTTGTGAATAGCATGTAGTTTATATGTGAAAATTTTATTCATACTTTAATATGTATACATATCATAGATTAATTGTCAATAAAAACTCAAAAAGAATAATAATAATAATTAATGGCTATAATTGAATTTCTACATATATTTTAACTTTACTAACAAAAAATGTTTTTAAATGTAATATAAAATATGTTGCTGTGAATAGCATGTAGTTTATATGTGAAAATTTTATTCATAAATTAATATGTATACGTATCATAAATTAATTATCAATAAAAATCTCAAAAAGAATAATAATAATAATTAATGGCTATAATTGAATTTCTACATATATTTTAACTTTACTAACAAAAATTGTTTTTAAATGTAATATAAAATATGTTGCTGTGAATAGCATGTAGTATATATGTGAAAATTTTATTCATAAATTAATATGTATACGTATGATAAATTAATGGTCAATAAAAATTAATAAAGAATAATAATAATAATTAATGGCTATAATTGAATTTGTACATATATTTTAACTTTACTAACAAAAATTGTTTTTAAATGTAATTAAAATTTGTAATTGTAACACCGAAAACGGTAAACGCACTACACATAACTAACATAACTAAGTTACTCAAAACGCCAGACGAAACCGCCACCTGCCTAACACTTTTTTCAAAACAACCACAAAACAACCAACATAAAACAACCAGCAAAACTACCACAAAACAGCCAACCAAAACAACCAGACCAAAAACTACCATATTCTACCATCTAAAAGTCAAACAAATGAGCCGATCATCAGCGCAATTGAATAGACTGTGAATTATTGCTAGGAGACAACATGATGACAGTGATGATGTGAATGAGGTGGTGTTGCCGAAATTGCTTGATCGAGACTTTGTTAGGAACTTGGGCGATGGTGCTGCACGATTGCGATGATGTGTAAAGTTCTTCGGTCGGATCGCTTTTGTCATGGCTATGAGGCTACCTGAACTTTTCAGATCGAGGTGGTGGGGTTTGTTGGCTACATGGAGCCACAAAGAGTACTAACGTGAAGATAGTAGCTCTTTGCGGAGGAAGGAAAATTTTCTTTTGCTTTCAATGTCCGGGCATCATAGAGAAGAGAAAAATAAGGGATAAGATTGAAGAAGAAAAGAAAAAAAAAATTTAAATATATAAACCTACCTAAAAGAATGGATTAGTTAACTAAGACTATTAACAATATTTAAAAAAACCAACTAAAAGGAAATAAATCAACTACTAAAATAAAATAAAAAGGATTTACTCTTGAAATTTGAAAATAATTAACTAGGATGTTAACAACAATATTTTATTCTTTTTTCTTTCAATGTTACGACAACAATAAAACAAATCGGATGACAAAAAAGGAATTCAAAATTTCTAGCTTTGTTAGGAAATAGTTTATTTTTTTGAAAATGAACAAACATGAAGAAGAATAAGGATCGATAAAAAGAAAGGTGAAAACTATATAAAAGAAGGGATCACGTACAAAATGAGGATTTCAAAAGATATTTTTTGTTAAGAAAATAAAGTGTCCATACAAATAGAAAGACTTTTTTTGTTTTTTTTAAGAAAAAAAGGATGAACAACAATAAGTTACAATGATTAGTACTCAAGATTTTCATAAACAGTGAAACGAGAATGTTGTTAAATGCTTGAGAAAATTATCATAACTATTCAGTCCAGATTTCACTCAGGGCTTTACTTTCCACAATCCAAAGGACGACAAGGGGCAAGAAGTAATGTCATATTCCACATTACCTTTCATTGCCACGTACTCATAATCAAGGAAGAAATTGCAATTAACTTATTAAAATGAAAGTGCTTTCTCCCGATTTTCTGAGTTAGCATTATTCTTTTCATCCCCCAGACTTTTCTCCCCATCCATGTAGTAGTGTTGGGCCTTCTATCCCAGATCAGACGATCTTAGGTAGATGAGTGATGAGGCACTCCAAGGACTTAATTACCAGATGGGAGATGCCTGTTCCGGTACAGAATAGATTAGAGGAGTATCTTGCCTTTGTCCTTTCCTTCCTTTCATTCCATAACATTCCAAAGCCCCAAGTTAGTCCAAACAAAAATAGCCACAAAATGGTCTCACCTTTTATTGAAGGAAATAGATAAAAATTAAAACAAAAACTGTACATACAAGCAGAGTTTCTATGACCGAAGTCCAGATTCAATTTCAGAACAAGTGCTACTTGTACGGTATTCCCAACTGACTCATCCAACCACTAATTAAAAAACAAGTATGTCCATATGAAAAAATTTTGTTGAGGGTCAGAAAAAGTAAGTAATGAGGAGGTAAATAATGTCAAAAGTCAAAGAAAAATAAGCAAATTGATATTTATAAACAAAAGCAAGTGCAACCCCCCTTTCTCACAGTTTAGAAATGCCCTCATTGCTTTCTTAATAAAACAAAGTGCAAAGAAGAATAGAAATCCCCTGAAAAAGTGGTGAAGAGATCGTCTCCCCACATCAAGAAAAAGAATGGCCTTCTGAGGGAATTCTGGAAAGAATTGGGCAGAGTCTCCTTTGTTTTTCATTCAAATACTAACACAACATTGGCAAGCCTGTATGAGTATCAAGGAGCAGCAAACAACGCTTTGCAACAGAATAAGGGTCCATGATCCACTAAGTGCAAGTAGCAGAATTAGCAAAGTTATCAATTACAACCCAATCATAAAAGAAAAATTAAAGAAAATGCAAACTAAAAATCTAAAAAGACATCAAAATAGCGAAATAAAAAATAAAAGAAAGAAATGAAAATTAAAAGATAAAGAGTCTTAAAGGAAAATAAACCAGAAAAATGAGCTATTGTGGTGGAGGGTGGTCGCGAGGAAGACGCCAAGACTCCAGCTGAGCAAAACGTGCATCATAGTCAACAAAACGTGCCTCCTGCCTAGCTTCATACTCTGTCTGGTGAGCCTCCAACGTTGAAATGCGTGATCCATAATCATACAGCCCCGAGCTCATCTCATCCAACCGAGTCATTAAAGCGTTAAAAGTATCAAACCGTGTTGTAGCCATCCCCCTCCAATAAGAAAACTGACTAACTCCTCATAACTCGGGGTCAGATCGGCAGCCATCAGTACATCAGGGACCTCACCAGCAGAAGGCTCAGCCTCATCGGCTTTAACAGCTCTAGGAACTTGTGCACCAGGCAGAGCGTGACAACGCTTTACCCACTGACCCTCGTTCTTCTCCCACTGAAAGAACTTCATCATCGTCATGTCGAGAGGAGACCGAGGGAACTGTGGCTGCTCATCCGTAAAATCCACCTAAGCATCAGCGAACAAAGACTGTAGGAGGAGCGGCAAGGGCAGAGAAGCACTGCTGTCTGTGTCAATCACCCTGACTATGGACTGAAATATAACCCGATGCAAATAAATCGGGACCACTGTTTGGGCAAAATCATCATCCATAATATATCGCAAGAAACAAAAGTCTGTAGTGTTCAAATCTGTGCACTCCCAGGGGTGAACATTATACATTATTATCCCCAAAATGAGATGCTTAACTGGTGTAGGTAGTTTATCCCCTGTAACCACCTGCTTATCCCCGTTGTTTCACCGTTGTCGGTTTTGGACCTCAGGATCACTAACAATCAGATTTATGTAATATTCTTTAGCCTGAGTCTCTAGCAATGACTGATTATCTCTATTCTCTTGCATTGGCATCCTAGCCATAACAGGCAAATTCAAAAATCTCCTAATGCGGGAGACATCCACCTGAATGTCCTGCCCCTTAACCACAGATGTAATTGCATCCCTATTCTCAGTCAAAGTTGCGTTTGCGTAAAACAATTTCACCAGCCTCAGGTAATATTTTCCACCCCGATTCAACAAACATAACCAGCTTCTAGCTCCAAACAACTATTCCAAACCAAATTCAGCAATTAAAGTTGGGCAAACTGACCTTTCAGTAATGATTTTCCGTTCCCGCACATAGAATCAGTGGGCAGTAGCTTCGGCAATGAATTCTGAATTGTTCGTCTCCCGCACCCAAATTGGAGCAGCTTCCGAAGATGATGAAGCTCCGGCGATGGAAGAGCGGCAGACACATTTCGGAGCCACCAGCTTTTGGATTTGAGAAAATAGCACGGGGCTGGGCTGAATGTGGTGGTGGTGGATTTCGATGAAAAATGGAGGCGGGAATGATGTGTGGTGGTCGACTGGTGTGTAGTTATTGGTTGAAGGTGGAATGGAGGTGGTAGGCGGAAGGTGCGTTGGTGGAAAGTGGCTGGCTAGAGGAGACGAGATTGGGTGTGGAGGTGGCTGGGGCTGGCGATCGAAGATGGAACGGGAAGGGTCGAGATGTGGTATCGGGTGGTGGAGGCGGTTGGTAGACGCAAACGGTGGTGAGTGTGGCTGGGGTTACAGGTGCGAACGGAAGTAGGGATGGAGATGGGGCGATTTTGACGGGATTGGTAGTGGGGAGAGCGCAGGCTTGGGTGGAGGCAGTTTGTGTGGTAGGCGACAGAGGTGAGTGCGACGGTGAGGGAGATGAAGCGGGGGTGGAAGTGGTGGTGCTAGATGGGTCGGTGATGGCTGGGGTTGGTGACAGTGTACAGAGGTGAGTTGCAGGTTAGGATTACAAATTGAGTTGTATCAAGTCCTGGACCATGCTCAAAAATGGTTTGAGAGTTTGTGTAAGGGTTGGTCCGGGACTTAGGACCTGTATGAGGTCCCGGACCCAACCTAAAATTGATGAAAAATGCATGTCTTTGCTTCATTCAGCTTGTTTTTCATGTTTAGATTTATTAGTTTGCGGGAGTTTTGAAGGGGGGTAATGCGAAGCACAGAGGAGAAAGTCCAGAAGAAGCATTCTCTACGTGGTTCGGGACATTGTCTCGATCCTAAGTCTTGAACCGAGCAAAGTAAGAACTTTTAAATGGAATTTAGAGGCGATCCGGAACCTGTTACAAACCCTATGTCCCGAACCCAAACTCAAGGAACTCTTGGCGGAAAATTGGAGCTGGTCCGGGACCTTACCCATCTCTTAAGTGCCGGACCATACATGTTGCAGAATCTTGACCTATTTTATCATGTGGTCCGGGACCTTACCCAAGACCTAAGTCCCGGACCGTTTACAGTTTCAGAAAAAAAAGGTGACGTGGCTGGCGTCATCCCCTTTTCTCTCCTCTCGCCGTTTTTTTCCCCAATTTGTAACCCATAACCTACAACTCACCTCTGTACACCGTCACCAACCCTAGCCATCACCGACCCACCTAGGATCACCACTTCCACTCCCCTCCATCTCCCTCACCGTCGCACTCACCTCTGTCGCCTACAACACAACCGCCTCGCCCAAGCCTGCGCTCTCCCCACTACCAATCCTGTCGAAGTCACCCACCTCCATCCCTACTTCCGTTCGCACCTGTAGCCCCAGCCACACTCGCCACCGTTCGCGTCTGCCAACCGCCTTCACCACCCGATACCACATCTCGACCTTCCCCGTTCCATCTTCAATCGCCAGCCCCAGCCACCTCCACACCCAATCTCCTCGCCTTTAGCCAGCCACTTTCCACCAACGCACCTTCCGTCTACCACCTCCAGTCCACCTTCAACCGATAACTAGACACCAGTCGACCACCACACATCATTCCCGCCTCCGTTTTTCATCGAAATCCACCACCACTACATTCAGCCCAGCCCCATGCTATTTTCTCAAATCCAAAAGCTGATGGCTCCGAAACGTGCCCTCCGCTCTTCCACCGCCTGAGCTTCCTCATCTTTGGAAGCTGCTCAAATTCGGGTGCAGGAGACGGACAATTCAGAATTCATCACCAAAGCTGTTGCTCACTGGTTCCATGCGCAGGAACGGAAAATCATTGCTGAAAGGTTAGTTTACCCGACTCTAATTGCTGAATTTGGTTTGAAGCAGTTGTTTGGAGCTAGAAGCTGGTTATGTCTGTTGAATCGGGGTGGAAAATATTACCCGAAGCTGGTGAAATTGTTTTACGCGAATGCGACTTTGACTGAGAATAGGGATGCAATTACATCTGTGGTTAAGGGGAAGGACATTCGGGTTGATGCCTCCCGCATTAGGAGATATTTGAATTTGCTTGTTATGACTAGGATGCCGATGTAAGAGAATAGAGATAATCAGGCATTGCTAGAGCGTCAGACTAAAGAATATTACATAAATCTGATTGTTAATGATCATGAGGTCCAGAACCGACAACGGCGAAACAACCGGGATAAGTAGGTGGTTAAAGGGGATAAGCTACCTACACCAGTTGAGCGTCTCACTTTAGGGATATTAATGTATAATGTTTGCCCCTGGGAGTGCGCAGATTTGAACACTACAGAATGCCGTTTCTTGCGCTATATTATGGAAGATGATTTTGCCCGGGCAGTGGTCTAGATTTCTTTGCATCAAGTTATATTTCAGTCCATGGTCAGAGTGATTGACACAGACATCAGTGCTTCTCTGCCCTTCCCGCTCCTACAGTCTTTGTTTACTGATGCTCAGGTTGATTTTATGGATGGGCATCCACAGTTCCCTCGGTCTCCTCTCGACATGATGATGGTGAAATTCTTTTAGTGGGAGAAGACCGAGGTCAGTGGGTAAAGCGTCGTCGCGCTCTGCCTGGTGCAGGAGTTCCTATGTTGCTGGAGCTGGTGAGGCTGAGCCTTCTGCTGCTGCTGCTACTGCTGGTGAGGTCCCTGATGTACCGATGGCTGCTGATCCGACCCCGGGTTATGAGGAGTTACTTAGTCAGTTTTCTGATTAGAGGGGGATGGCTACAACACGGTTTGATACTTTTGACGCTTTCATGACTCGGGTGGACACTCGGTTGGATGAGATGAGCTCGGGGCTGTATGATTATGGAGCACACATTTCAGCGTTGGAGGCTGGCCGGACAGAGTATGAAGCTAGGAAGGAGGCACGTTTTGCTGATTATAATGCACACTTTGCTTAGCTGGAAACTTGGCATCTTCCTCGTGACCACCCTCCACCATAGTAGCTCATTTTTCTGGTTTATTTTCTTTTAAGACTCTTTATCTTTTTAATTTTCATTTTCTTTTTCTTTTATTTTTTTTTCGCTATTTTGATGTCTTTTTAGATTTTTAGTTTGCATTTTCTCTAATTTTTCTTTTATGATTGGGCTGTAATTGATAACTTTGCTAATTCTGCTACTTGCACTCAGTGGATCATAGTCCCTTATTCTGTTGCAAAGCGTTGTTTGTTGTTCCTTGATATTCATACAGACTTGCCAATATTGTGTTAGTATTCGAATAAAAAAAAGGAGACTCGGCCCAATTCTTTCCAGAATTCCCTCAGAAGGCCATTCTTTTTCTTGATGTGGGGAGACGATCTCTTTACCACTTTTTTAGGGGAACTCTGTTCTTCTTTTGCACTTTGTTTTTTTTTTATTAAGAAAGCAATAAGGGCATTGCTTATTTCAAAAGTGTGAGAAGGGGGGTTGCACTTGTTTTCTTAAGGAAGCAATGAGGGCATTGCTTATTTCTAAAGTGTGAGAAAGGGGGGTTGCACTTGCTTTTGTTTCTAAATATCAATTTGCTTATTTTTCTTTGACTTTTGACATTATGTACCTCCTCATTACTTACTTTTGCTGACCCTCAACAAAATTTTTCCTTATTGACATGTTTTTTTAATTTGTGGTTGGATGAGTCAGTTGGGAATACCATACAAGTAGCAGTTATTCTGAAATTGAATTTGGACTTTGGTCATAGAAACTCTGGTTATACTGCTTGTATGTACAGTTTTTGTTTAAATTTTTATCTATTTCCTTCAATAAAAGGTGAGACCATTTTGTGGCTATTTTTGTTTGGACTAACTTGGGGCTTTGTAAAGTTATGGAATGAAAGGAAGGAAAGGACAAAGGCAAGGTACTCCTCTAATCTATTCTGAACCGGAACAGACATCTCCCATCCAGTAATTAAGTCCTTGGAGTGCCTCATCACTCATCTACCTAAGATCGTCTGATCTAGGATAGAAGACCCAACACCACTACATGCATGGGGAGAAAAGTCTGGGGGGGGGGGGGAAGAATAATACTAACTCAGAAAATCGGGAGAAAGCACTTTCATTTTAATAAGTTAATTGCAATTTCTTCCTTGATTATGAGTACGTGGAAATGAAAGGTAATGTGGAATATGACATTACTTCTTGCCCCTTGTCGTCCATTGGATTGTGGAAAGTAAATGGAAAGTAAAGCCCTAAGTGAAATCTGGACTGAATAGTTATGATAATTTTCTCAAGCATTTAACAACATTCTCATTTCACTGTTTATGAAAACCTGCAGTACTAATCATTGTAACTTATGATTTTTGTTCAGTTTTAGATTTCCTTGTGCACTTTTCCTGAGCTGATGATTCCCGCTATTGAAATTCGGTATATTCTTATTACAGTATTTGATTGAGGGCAAGCAAAGGTTAAGTGTGAGAAAGTTGATGAGTCGGGAATTTACCTATTTCTATGGGGTCTAATTATGCCTAATTCGTCGTTATTTACTAATAAATTCCCGTCTTATGGTTTTATTTGTGTTTTATTTTGCAATTATCATCTATGATGGGTTTTTGTGTTATTTCAGGTAAAAATCTCAAGAAAACATGTTTCCCATCATTGTAGTGGTATTTTAGATTTTCAAACAAGCTGAATGAAGCAAAGACATGCATTTTCCATCAATTTTAGGTTGGGTCCGGGACCTTATATTGGTCCTAAGTGCCGGACCAACCCTTAGATAGACTCTCGAACCATTTTTGAGCATGGTCCTGGACTTGATACATATCTTAAGTCCCGGACCACATTTAGACAAAACTCTTGACCAGATTTGAAGACTGGTCGGGGACTTTATACATATCCTAAGTCTCGGACCATACGTGAAGACTTTCTCTTGGCGGTTTTTAAAGAGTGGTCCGGGACCTTAGACAAGGACTAAGTCCCGGACCAAATAGATTGAACGCGGCCGGATATCTTAACAGAAAGGGAGAAATTTGAAAGATATAAAAAGGAAACTTACCTAACGTCAGGAGTATGCCAGAATACACACACACACAACAGCTTTTTACACAGAAGAGAGAAGAGAGAGAGAGGTTGTGCTTGGGGAAGAACTTGAAGATTGTTGAAGAATAAAGACTGAAGGTTAAGAGCAGAGAATTCACGACGGCTACCGAAATCAGAGTTTCCTCTAGTTCTTCCTTCCCTGAGTCTGTTCTTCGAGCATGGTTATCATGACTATGTCAGAGTAGTCCGTTTTAATTCCGACTTGCTATGTATCCCTAGATTTACTATTCCTGTACCTTTGTGATTTTCTGCAATTCGATTGAATAAAGTTCTTTTCTTTACTGAATTTCCTTAATCTTTTATAATCTGGCCAATTATAGAGATTACTATTTTGTTAGCTTATAAGTGATGCGGCTTTCAATTGAATGCAGGAACCGGTTAGTATAGAGATGGTAATTCCTCTAAATTGCTAACTGGCCATTAGTCTAGATTGTTCTTAAAGCAATTAGTAAACAGTGGGTTCATAACGAGAGTTAGGATCCGGTCTTTGCTAATTAGGATTTGCTGAGCGGGAGACCGGAGGTAAATTACCGTTGTTCTAGGGTGTTATTCAGAATTGTTTTGGAAATCACTTAGGGAAAGTAATTACAGATATAGGGAGAAGTAGTAAACCGGGATTTCTTTCCCAAATCAGATTCGAATCAATTATTTTTCTGCTATTTACTTTTTTTTTCAATCTGTTTACTGCAATTATTTACATCAAACCAAACCCCCCAATTTCCTATTTTTCATACGTTTTTAGTTTTCTTATTTTATTTAATTTAGTAAAGATTTAAACTTGACATCACCTCCTCTAGTTCGATACTTAGGGAATCTGAGATTAAAACTTGCTAGAATTGACCGGTACACTTGTCGTTAGGTTTTACCCCATCAAGTTTTTGAAGGGGGGTTGCACTTGTTTTCTCTATTTGTTACCTTGGCTTGCCCGTTAGTTTGTAGATGATATGGCAAAGAAACCTCATGCCTTACTCCATACTTCTGCAAAAGGGCTTCAAATTGCTTGTTGCAAAAGTGGGTACCCCCATCACTAATGATTGCTCGCGGAACGCCAAAACGAGTGAATATGTTCTTCTTCAAAAACTTCAGCACCACTCTTGCATCATTGGTAGGTGCTGCTACTGCTTCAGCCGATTTTGTAACATAATCCCCTGCTACCAAAATGTAGAGGTTCGCCTGAGATGATGGAAACAGTCCCATGAAATCAATGCCCCAAAGATCGAACGGCTCAACTTCCAAAATAGAATTCAAAGGCATTTCGTGGCGTCGAGATAAATTCCCCTGCCTTTGACACTGGTCACACATGGAAACAAACTGATAACAATCCTTGTTCAAAGTTTTCCAAAAGAAACCAGCCTCCAATACTTTCGCGGCTGTCCTAGCCGGACTAAAATGACCTCCTGCTTCTCTAGAGTGACAATGTGAAAGGATGTCTCTAGCTTCTGCCTCAGAAACGCACCTATGAATTATACCGTCTGCACAAACCTTGAATATAAAAGGATCATCCCAATGATAGTGCTTAATAGTAGAGAAGAACTTCTTCCTCTACTGATATGATAATTCTAGAGGAACCAATCCCTTAGCTAAAAAGTTTGCTATATCAGCATACCAGGGGTCTGTTGAACAACCAACCATGTAAACATACTCATCTGGAAAATACTCATTGATTGGTTTACCATCATTTGGATTCTCCATATGAGATAAATGATTAGCCACGTCGTTCTACGCTCCAGGTTTATCTCGGATCTCAATGTCGAATTCCCGCAACAGCAAAATCCATCTTATTGGACGAGGTTTAGCATCCACCTTTTCAAAGAGATATCTGAGAGCGGAGTGGTCGGTGTGCACAATGACTCTACTTCCAATGATGTAAGGTTGAAACTTGTCACAAGCAAAGACAATTGCCAGCAACTCCTTCTCCATGGTTGCATAGTTTTTCTGCGCATTATTCATGGTCTTACTAGCATAATAAACTATCCTCAAAACCTTGTCGTGCCGCTGACCTAAAGCTGCTCCCAATGCATAATCACTAGCATCACACATAATCTCTAAAGGTAGTGACCAGTAAGGAGCAACAATTACTGGAGTAGAAACCAATTTAGCTTTAAGCAAATTAAAAGCATCTAAACACTCTTTTGTAAACTCAAATGTAGCATCCTTAAGTAGCAAATCACAAAGAGGCTTAGAGATCTTAGAAAAATCCTTAACAAAACGCCTATAAAAACCTGCATGACCGAGAAAACTCCGAACATCCTTCACCGATGATGGTGGCGGTAATTGCTCTATCACTTCGACCTTAGCCTTGTCTACCTCAATCCCCTTCTTAGAAATCTTGTGTCCTAGCACGATGCCTTCCTGCACCATGAAGTGGCACTTCTCCCAATTAAGCACCAAATTAGTTTCCCTGCACCAGGCTAAGATTAAATCCAAGTCTTTCGAACAAGAATCAAAAGTCAAACCAAACATAGAAAATCATCCATAAAGATTTCAATGCACTTTTTAATAAAATCAGCAAAAATAGCAGTCATGCACCGCTGAGAAGTGGCTGGTGCGTTACATAAACCAAAAGGCATGCGCCGATAAGCATAAGTACCATACGGACACGTAAAAGTGGTTTTCTCCTAATCTTCCTTAGCAATTGGAATCTGAAAATAACCGTAGTAACCATCTAAAAAGCAATAGTATTCTTGTCCTGCAAGCCTCTCCAACATCTGGTCAATAAAGAGAAGGGGAAAATGGTCTTTCCTAGTGGCGGCATTCAATTTTCAATAGTCAATAAAAACTCTATGTCCAGTAACAGTATGTTGAGGAACTAACTCACCCTTATCATTAGGTACCATAGTTAAACCTCCCTTCTTAGGCACTACCTGTGTAGGACTTACCCATTCACTGTCAGAAATTGGATAGATAATACCTGCATCAAAGAGCTTGATAACCTCCTTCTTAACTAGCTCCTTCAAGTTTGGGTTCAACCTTCGCTGGGACTGTCTCAACGGCTTGTAATTCTCCTCAAGATAAATGCGATGAGTGCAGAACATGGGGGCAATACCTTTGGTATCAGCGATGGACCATCCCAACACCTCTTTGTTCCTCTTGAGGATTTGGAGCAAAGCTTCCTCCTGTTCACCAGTCAAAGTATTAGAAATAATAATAGGCAAATCAGATGGAGGAACATAGAAAGCATATTTAAGGTGACTAGGAAGAGGTTTCAGTTCAAGAGAAGGTGGTGATTCCACAGAAGGTGTAAGTGTCTTTGGAACTCGGTCCAGCTGTTCCTCCTCAATTCTGCAGCTCCTTTGATATGGCCTCCCAGCAGAAAGCTGAAATGCTGTGGCAGAGACCTCAGAATCATCATGAGTGCTATCTATTGAATCTACCATCACTTCTCCAATGCATCAAGCTCCGTGGGGCTGTATGAATAATCCTGCATCAAAGTGTCAATACAGTCCATACTAAAACAAGCATGAACATCAGAAGGGTGTGTAGGAGCCTTGGTCATATCAAACACAAGTTGCTCATCATGTAACCTCAGAATTATCTTACCCCCTCAACATCAATGAGGGTCCTTGCTGTTCGCATGAATGGTCGTCCTAAAATAAGTGGCACTACTTTGTCCTCCTCCATGTCTAGAATAACAAAATCAGCAGGGAAAACAAAAGTACCAACAGAAACAACTAAATATCTTACCACCCCTTTTGGTAAGATGATAGATCTATCAACCAACTGCAAAGTAATTCTAGTAGGTTCACATTCGCCTAAACCAAGCTTCAGATACATAGACAATGACATTAAATTAATGCTAGCACCTAAATCACACAACCCTTTACCGCAGTTCACATTACCTATCGCGCAAGGTATGACTAGAGTACCTGGATCATCAAGCTTAGGTGGCAACTTCTTTGAAAGAACAGCTGAAACACTTTCGGTGAGCTGCACAGTATCCTTTTCTACCAATGATCTTCTATTGGACAGGATGTCCTTCATAAACTTTGCATATATTGGCATCTATTTCAAAGCATCAAAAAAAGGAATGTTAATTGTCAGTTTTTTCAAAATACTTAGAAACTTACCGAACTGCTCATTCAAGTCTCTCTTTTTCGACCGGTTAGGAAAAGGAACCGGTATCTCAGCAACTGCATGTCATAGAGGAAGTGAAGATGTAGGAGCTTTGTTATTTGCAGCATCCTCTTCAGCTGGCCGCTCTTGAGACTTTGCTGGATCAGCCTGCGCATTCTGCTCATCACCAAGAGGAGAGGCCTCAACTTCAGGGACCATCGGGTCAAGCTGCGTACCACTTCTTAAGGTGATTGCTTTGGCATGCTCCCTTGGATTCTACTCTGGCAGACTAGGCAAAGAACCCAAAGGATGCTGAGCTAATTGCTGTGAAATCTGAGATAACTAAGTCTCAATGTTCCGATTAAAAGTCCTATAATCATTGTTGAAGGTCCTCTGTTCTTGATTGAAAGTTTCTAGCTCAGAAAATTTCTTCGTGTTAACAGTGATAAAGTCATTCATTCTAGCCAAAACTTCATCCATACTAGAGGACGTACCAACACCTGAATTTCGGTGCTTGCTGATTCTACAGTGGCTTCTGATAAGACGTATTATACTGCTATGGTGGTCTTTGATTAAAGTTGCTATTACCATCAACTTGGTAACGCTTTTGCTGCTATGGGTGGTAACCCAAATTACCTTGGTTGCCAAAATAATTTCCTTTTATGTTACCCACATAATTGGCTGCTTCTTCTTGTGGCGGAGCACACTGACACATGTTAGAACTCCTCCCATAGAACTCACAAGGCGAATAGGATTCAGGAACAGCTGCTGCATTTGACTGTGGATTCATTACTGCACACATCCGCTCAAACTGCTTCGACATTGCTTCTATCTTAGCTGCTAGAAAGGTGTTCGAATCAACCTCATAAACACTAGCAGTCTTCTTCGGTGCAGCCTCTCCAGATCTTGTACCTCCCCACTGGTTAGCTGCAGTAGTAATAGTCTCTAGTAACTCTTAGATTCTAGCAATAGGCAACTCCATGATACTTCCCCCAGCACAAGTATCTACCAATAACCGGCTAGAAGGATCCAAGTCTTCGTAGAAAGACTGTAGTACTACATCTTCTTCTAAACCATGGTGTGGTACTTTTCGCATTATCTCTTTAAAATGCACCCAAGCTTCAGATAATGTCTCACCAGCGAACTGCTTGAAGTTAGTAATCTCTCCTCTCATGGTCATCATGCGAGAAGGAGGAAAATACTTCACCAAGAATGCATTAGCTAACTCCGTCCAGGTGGTGATGCTGTCAGGCGCCAATGAGTTTAGCCATTCAGCCGCTCTATCCCTCTGGGAGAATGGGAAGAGCGTAAGTCTAGCAACCTCCTAAGAAGCTGGTGTAGAACATGCTCCTACCAATCTCAGGAAAGTGGTGAGATGAACATTGGGATCTTCAGTGGCTGTCCTGCTGAATTGAGGTGCATTCATGACCATAGTCACATAGTGTGTCTTGAACTGCCACTGCACCCCTGCTGGTAATGCTGGAATTACTATCGGTGAAACCAGCCCTTCAACACTTGGGCGGGTATAGTCCCTCATTTGCCTCTGATTGAATGTCCGGAACCTCTTCGGTAATGAGTGGCTCAGGAACCTTCTCCTCTACTGGTTAATCCAAATTCAACCCTTGACGAATCTGCCTTGTTAATCTATCAATCTCGAGGTTGAGTTCAAACTCAGGTTCACCTGTAGATCGTTTTAACCATAAACAGAAGTTAGCAATCTGAGAGTGAACTAGCGTAATTAAAGAGAATAAAATCAATCAGATTAACCAACAAGAATCCAGAAATAAATAAATAAAAGAATTAACTCACACAATGTTCAGAAAAAAAAGTCAAACCTAATAAAAATCCGAGTAACCAAAGAAAATATACTTAGAATAAAATCTTGAAGATAAAATCAGAAAAAAAATCTAACAGATAAAATAAAAGTAAGATAAAATCAAACTAAAGCTAAAATTAAAATTAAACTTAACAAAAATGAAAAACAAAACAAAACAAAAAAATATAAAACTAAATACCCGTGCCTCCCTGACAACGGCGCCAAGAACTTGATGGGATAAAACCTAACGGCAAGTGTACCGGTCAATTCTAGCAAGTTTTAATCTCAGAGTATTCCCTAAGTATCGAGCCAGAGATGGCGATGTCTAATTTAAATCTTTCCTAATTGGGGGTTTTGGTTTGATGTAAATAATTACTGTAAACAGATTGAAAAAAAAAAGTAAATAGCAGAAAAGTATAGTAGAACAATAATTGATTCGATTTGGGAAAGAAATCCCAGTTTACTACTTCTTCCTAGATCTGTAATTCCTTTCCCTAAGTGATTTCAAAAACAATTCTGAATAACACCCTAGAACAATGGTAATTTACCTCCGGTCTCCCGCTTAGCAAATTATAATTAGTAAAGACCGAATCCTAACTCTTGTTATGAACCCACTGTTTGCTAATTGCTTTAAGAACAACCTAGACTAGTGGCCAGTTAGCAATTTAGAGGAATTACAGTCTCTATACTAACCGGTTCTTTTCCTGTATTCAATTGAAAGCCGCAGTCGTCACTTATAAGCTAACAAAATAGTAATCTCTATAATTGGCCAGATTATAAAAGATTAAGGAAATTCAGTAAAGAAAAGTACTTTATTTAATCGAATTGCAGAAAATCACAAAGGTACATGAATAGTCAATATAGGGATACATAGCAAACCGAAATTAAAACGGACTACTCAGACATAGTCATGATAACAATGCTTGAATTGAATAGAACAGACTCAGGGAAGGAAGAACTAGAAGAAACTCTGATTTCGGTAGCCATCGTGAATTCTCTACTCTTAACCTTCAGTCTTTGTTCTTCAACAATCTCCAAGTTCTTTCCCAAGCACAACCTCTCTCTCTCTTCTCTCTTAAGTGTAAAAAGATGTTATGTGTGTGTGTGTATTCTAGCATGCCCCTGACCTTAGGTAAGTTTCCTTTTTATATCTTTCAAATTTATCCCTTTCTGTTAAGATATCCTGCCGCGTTCTATCTAATTGGTCCGGGACTTAGTCCTTTTCTAAGGTCCCTGACCACCCTTTAAAATCGTCAAGAGAAATTCTTCACGTATGCTCCGGGACTTAGGATATGTATAAAGTCCCAGACCAGTCTTCAAATCTAGTCGAGAGTTTTGTCTGAATGTGGTCAGGGACTTAAGATGTGTATCAAGTCCCGGACCATGCTAAAAATGGTTCGAGAGTCTGTCTAAGGGTTGGTCCGGGACTTAGGACCTGTATAAGGTCCCGGACCCAACCTAAAATTGATGGAAAATGCATGTCTTTGCTTCATTCAACTTGTTTGAAAATCCAAAATACTGCTACAATGATGGGAAAGATGTTTTCTTGAGATTTTTACCTGAAATAACACAAAAACCCATCATAGAAGACAACTACAAAATAAAACACAAATAAAACCATAAGACGGGAATTTATTAGTAAATAACAATGAATTAGGCATAATTAGACCCCATAGAAATTGAAACACCCCTAATAATAAAAAAACACATGAAATCATGAATAAATGTGGTATGTCCAACTAACCGGTCACATTCATGTAAAATTTTACTACAACTTATACCCTAAGATACTAAGAGACATACATATGTCCGGGAATGCGATAGCAAGTCACATTATAAAATAGGCACTGGTGCTCTTCGGTTTCGGAATTAATAAATACAATGGAGTGAACTAAATTAGTCCATGTTGGGACCTTTGTACACGAAGCAGGTGTAATGCATTATGCAACCCAAAATATATGAAGTACTCGTTGACATATAACAATGGTACTAAATAACGTATGTTACGAAGGTATAATATACGAACTACGTTATGGGAATCAAACATATGCAAGAAACATTACAACGTAGAGACTCATTGAGTCACATAAATAAATGTCTAGTGGAGTACTACAACATTTATATGTATAATTAAATTGGATTAACAATTAATCAGCCCCCACTCATATAGGTCCCAAAGTCCTACAATTCATTAGCAATTATGTAATTAACCACTCACACCTTGCATTACCGAGAAATTTTGCAATTTTTCCCCTAACCCTCCTTAATTACCCACTCAGCGATCTATCTAACCACTGAGCCCTTTTTCTTATTCGGCATGCAACTGGTGTCTCCTCGTTGAGCAGATTCTTAAATCCCTCTACTTTCTTCCACTCACTGCACGCTTTGTGCAAGTTCAGAGGAAAAAGAATCTCAACTCCCTGCAACTGCTAGCGCCTAGTAAACCTCTCCTCCACTTGTTTCTTCTTCCCGATACACCTCCTTGTGGGTTCCTTGGCGATTTACTGCCTTCCACATCTCCACCGAGACTAAAACTCCTAAACGCTCCCCTTGCATGTTTGAAGGTGGGATTATTACCGGTCGAGGATTTGGAACAACACAGTCCAACTGGCCAGGTAATTCGATGACAGGTTCTTCTCCTTATTCTCCTTGTTTTTCTATGCAAAAATCTCCACCCTCTAACTTATTTTCCCCCGTTCTCTTGCGCAATGTCCTCTGGAAATGCTCCCATGAGGTGTAACGAGAATCCCAAAGGGAAAAAAACGCAAGTCATTCTGCTTGAGATGCAAGCGCAAGGTAAATATTATCGGTCCTGTTTGATGCGTCCTTACTTCTGCTTCCCTTTCCCTGTTCTGGGTTGAGAATGCCTCTGTAGTTCGCCGATCTCCTGCGCATGTTTCAGAGACTTGAACCTTTTTCAACTCCTTCCAAGCATGTCTGGAAATGGGGGATGCAATCTATGAAATTCAGGAGCAAACGAGTGTGAAATAACAAGCGAGGCAAACTAACCAACAACAAGGTAAATGCCATTGGTGTATACTTGTCACTCTTCCTTCACATCCGTATTATGTTCTGGCTGAAAACTTCTTGCTCAATTGCTCTAAACTTCTTCATTTTCCTTCGTTTAAACCCTGCATGCAAGCCTATGGGTAATTCCTGAGCATCAGTCAAGGTAAGGACCGAAGATAAGCTTGTTTTAACTTCAACTCCTAGATTTTAGCTTCTGATGTTTGAACAATACTGAGACACACACTCAGTTCCTCCTCCGCTCCTCCTTATTCATCTCTTTCTGTTTTCGTGTATGTCCAAAAAAAAATTCTGGCATTTGACTCCGCTCTTCACCTCTTTGTGTGTGTGCATGCTTGAGAACCGTGGGAGAGACTTCGCAAGGACCGCATCGGAACTCATCAAGGAAACACAACCAAAATTGCCCCAAAATTGTGTCCAAGGTGAGGTTACAAAACAGTTTTGATTCTTGCTTACCTTCTCTGTTTCAGGGCCGAGAAAGATATTTGCTTACTCACCCATTTTGTTTCCTTTTGGCTGCTTGAAACTGTTATGCGAGTGCCCCATCAAGGCTAGGAATTCTAAAGCAACACTATATTACAACTCACCCCTGTAAACCCTCTAAGGTAAACACTCCAAACCCATAGGTTTATTCCGGATGTTGAGATTATCCTTTCAGTACAGATATAAAAAAAACTCAAAAACTCATTTTTTTCTTGTGCCTGTCCGTTTGGTGAGTCAAGAGTTCTAGTCAAACTGCCAATCAAAACTGACGGGAAACCCATGGAGTACCCATCCAGGAAAATAGTTTCAAGCCCCAAGGTTGTAAGGTTGTAATCCTTAACCCAAGCTCTATACGTGCCTTAATATCTGTACCAATGCAAATGTGAACTGCGGTTTGAAAAGTAGCGTTAAACCTGGTAACAATGAGTGGGTAAATTGATAACATAGTAATGGTGTTGCAAGTGCTTAAGTTCCTGCAAGAGTGATGCTAAGAACATGTAGAAATTAATCCAAAGGTGAATAATGTTAAGCGCTTCATTAAACTATGCCTGAACTGATGTAAAAAAATGGTGTTCAGGTTTACTTGGCTAATCTGATAAAAACGTGCTAGAAACTGGGAAATTACCATATGTTGTGAAGTGACTGTGATGTCGAGCTGATAAGCTTGAGAAACAAAAAAAACATGTTTTTAGTGTTGCCAAACACGGTGGGAAGTGCCAGTGATAATTAGCTAGTAATTACTAGGACAAATCTGGTTATGTGTTGGTTTGGTGAGTTAGTGATGGCGATGTATTAAGAAGTTAATTACAGAGTTATTAATCTGGTGCCTAGATTTCCGACAAGTTGTGTTGTTGTTCTGGAGACTTTGAGGTGAAGTTGCTAGTGGAAATAATGTTAGGCGACTTAGGAAAAACATGCCCTAAATGGATTAGTGATTACTTGTGAAAACTGGTTAGAAGTGTGCTAGAAAAACAGCAAGGAAACTAAAGGACGTGAACTGAAAAAAAACTGGTGCGCTTCTGCCGTGATGAAGTGCTATAGTTCAGGAAGTATTAGGCTGTTAGGTTAGGAGAAAACCTGTTGATTAACTTGGATGATAATGCACTAAGTGACTAAGAGGGGAAACACTTTGGGCAGGATTAAAAGACTGGTTGATGAATTAAAAGAAAGCTTAAAGAGAAGATGTACCAAATTTGGCGATTACAGTTTCTACAATTTCTAGTTTCGGTATAATGAAGTTACAGAAGGGATAACAGTGTAGCTTTGGGTTGGTTTTGAGTTTAAAACCTCCCTAATACACTTAGCTAGTTGGGTAAAAACTTTGTGTGAAGTTAGAAGCCAGAGTAATGAGTAAAAAGAAAGAAAAGATGCTGCCCCTTTTGTGTTGCAGTTTTCAGATTCAGTATAGGAAGTTCCCCGTAATATTATGAGTGCTGTTTTGGGTTATTTTGAGTTTAAAATGCTAGATAAAACACTTAACTACATTGGTAAACAATGAGGGAGAAGTGCAGACGTGTTATCGTGAGTGGTCAGAACTGGAGTAATTAAAATAAAAGAAAAGAAATTATAACCCAAAATAAATGTCGGGCTGCAAACAAATCCCGGTCGTAGTAGTATAGTAAAGTGTAAGCGACCGGATATCGAACCGTGGGACTAATGTGAATTATATAGTAGTACCTAAGCTTGTCACAAAAGGGGGATTAATTGACTTGTTTTTTTTTTTGAAAAGTAAAATAGCAGATAAGAAAAACTGAGTGAAGATGAATTAAATGGAACTCCGGGTTCAGGTTAATATGACCTGATTAGTTATGTTATCTCTACCGGTTTAATATAATAATTTGGCAAGATTCCTGTTATTATCTTAAGGTCCGATGAAAACTCATAAGAACTCGTTTACCTGAAAATGCAAGGTCCGATGAAAACTCAAGCAAAATACGTGTAAACGGCAGAGGAGTGTGACGAATTTTATTCTTGCAACTGAGTAATAACTTATCCGATGAAAATAAGTTTCCTACAGTTTTACGGCTTAATTAACCTATCTGTTTGTCACCGATCAGATTAGAAACAGATTTAGTAAGGCTTTTTAATAAATCGATGAAGTTTATTAAAAAGGGAGAGAGATAAACTTTAATCGTAACAAACTGAATTTATTTTAACCGGTAGAAATATAGATTACACAACTAAACAAACCATAATTAAACCTTTGCCCGGACTAAATCCTCCTTAGCCTGACATATTAACTGGTAATAAGTCAGACAGAGGTTGGATGTAATATTAATACGGAGGTGTGGATGGTGAATGGAGAAATGAAGAGAACGAAGAATGGAGCGTGTACGTAGGATATTGTATGTGGAATGAGTGATTTGGAGTGTTTGAGTTCTGGGGAATCGAATGTGTGTTGTGGTGTATGGGAGAGAATTAATGGAAACGAATGGTAGAATGTGGTGAGCGATGGTCTGATTTTCTGGTTTTCTCCGTACGCCTGTTTAAGGTTGCAGGTGCTGGGTTTATATAGAGGAAGGGAAGAGGCAGATCTGGAGTGGAAGAATTGATTGCAGATTGATTGTACATTGATTGCAGGGGACAGAGCTGGAGACAGACGCGTGAGTGAATTAAGGTAGGCGCTGCTCGGAGTAGATG
The DNA here is from genome assembly GCA_023374045.1 of Limonium bicolor. Taxonomy (NCBI): domain Eukaryota; kingdom Viridiplantae; phylum Streptophyta; class Magnoliopsida; order Caryophyllales; family Plumbaginaceae; genus Limonium; species Limonium bicolor. Next base: position 173,915,753 of record CM041778.1, on the reverse strand, counting down.
GATTTGGCAGAAGCAAGTTGCAGACAGTGGGCGAAGAAGAAAACTGTCGCGTCTGAATTTAGTCACGTCCGCCCCTATGTCCGCCTGTTATTATGCGAACGTCACCATGTCCGCCTGTGTGTCCGCCTTCTTGTCCGCCCCTGATTAGGCGGACGTCTTTGTCCTCTGTCCAGCCCCCGTCTGCCTTGTTCTATGCGGACACAAATGGAGTTCGTGTGTTGTCCGCCTTCTTGTCCGCCCCTGATTAGGCGGACGTCTCTGTCCTCTGTCCAGCCCCTGTCCGCCTTGTTCTATGCGGACACAAATGGAGTCCGTGTGTTGTCCGCCTCTGGTTATGCGGACACACCTTATCCTGTCCGCCTTGTTCTATGCGGACACAGGGGCGGACACAAGTTTTTGACTTATTTTCTTCTACGAACTTTGACCGGCTCTAGATTCTTCGTTTGGACTCCGTTTTTTGATCCGTTTGCGCCTATGCGTCCGTCTCCTTGTCTACTTTGCTCCCAGCTTGGTTTTCCTCATGTTTAACCAATAAATTTGTGAGATAACAATAAAACATAAACTAGAGGAAAACTAACCGAAGTGGAGAAATGAGCAAGAAAAGTGCTAATATATATATGAAATACACCTATAAAACATGCTCATTTGGACACTTATCACACCCCCACACTTATCTTTTTGCTTGTCCTCAAGCAAAACCACGTACCCAAGTAAGTAGGGAATGCTCAATACTAACAAATATTATTATGAAGGGTAGGATAAAGAGGTGAACAGTTCATGATCTTTTTAACTTATTGAGGAGTGTGATCCATCAACTGCTGGTGGCATAGGTGTGCTCAGGTAAAATAAAATTAAGAGTTTCGGGGTATGATCCAAGGTACTTCAATGCTTCTTTGTTTAGGTGACTCTGAGAACTTTTACCATGGCCAACTTCTCTCAAGAATGGGCATTGAGGAGAAAACAAAAGGAAAAATAGATTCATGCATTTGTTTCACTTTTGCATAAGGGATGAGAAAAAATGTAGGCATCAGCCTTTGTATTTAAGAACACTCAACTCTTTTGTTGGTTACCAATGGTGTCTCGCAAGTCCCTTATTTTTTGTATTCTTCTTTTAACAGAGAAGCACCCCTTAGCAATCCCTAAGAGAGAAGACAGAAAGAAACCCTGAGCAATAAAATCCAACCATTTGCAGATTATTTGGTCACACCGCATAAGAAAATGCTCCTCAAAAGTAATCAAATGAAAATTTTTAAATTTGTACCATTTATCCCACAATTCATAATAGTATTTGTTTTTAAAGAGAACAACCTACATTAGCAGGGTACATAATTTTAATTTTTGAACAAATGCAAGATAAGCAGAGAGATTTAAACATTTTAAGCACAAAATGCCCTGAAAAGGCTCTTCCCCCACACTTAAGCTCAAGCAATGCCCTCATTGCGTAGATGGAATTAAATTAATAGGGCATGCAATTAATAAAGGAAAGAGTGTACTCCCCAAATTCCGTAGAGTGTAGAGCTCCCCCACACTTGAGTGCAGCTGTGGAATGTCATGAAATGTACCTGTAAGGAATATTCTACACAGCCAGAAGAACTCAAGTAAAACCTGCATTTTATTATAACATATAAAAGGGAAATATAGTACAAAAAGGAAAACAACATTAAATTAAAGGAAAGACAAAAGATAGATAGTGGGTTGCCTCCCACCAAGCTGCCCGGGTTTAACGTCTCTAGCTAGACGCATGTTCTTTATTATCCCGGATCATAAATGAATGTTGACAATGGTAGTACCGGGAACAGGAAATTGGCAATATGTAGGACCGAACCACCTGGATCAAAACAAAGTATTACGGCAACAATTACAGTAGGAAAAGACAAACTCCACAAAACCTGGTTTTGAAGGAGGTGTTTGCTGCCATTAATATTGTATTGAAAACCGGGTGATGGTTGTAGTGCTTCCTCAAATTGGAGAATGTAAACATTCTCCTTCTGTTGTTTAGCCGTATGGATGCATGGTAGTGGTGGTGCTGCTCAGAGTCGAGGATGTAAATTTCCTCCCCTGGAATGAAAATGAAGGTGGAAGTGGGCTTCAATGGGTGGGTTGGGTGGGCATTATTTTTCTTTGGAGAAGGGCCCAGATTTTTCAATGGATGTCCCTTGGTGCGAGGATCAAAGTTGGATGGCTCCTCCTCCTCAAATTTGAGGATGTATATCCTCATTTTTGAAGAGGCTCATAGGAAGAGCCCTGATTGATTTCAACTTCAGAGGAGATGGCTCCTTGAAGGTGATATTGGTGTTTTGTTTGGATGTTCTGGCGGGAGCGAGCATTTCCTCCTCTTCATTTTTGAGGATGTAACTATCCTCATTTTCTGGATATAGCACAGAGAAGGAGGGAAAATAACGGTAATTGACTTCAGAGGAGGGGACTCCATGAAGTTGAGGTAGAAGTTGTCCTCTGATGGCTTGTCTTCAAGCTCAAGCAGAAGGTTTGATGCCGTTTGCTCATTTTCGAACGGGGGTGGTGATATAGAGTAACTCAAATCCTCAGGTAAGTCGTCCACTATATGAACCAGTTTGCTCTCCGGTTGCTGTGATGTAAGGTCTAGTGGACCTTCCATCATTTCGTTTATCGCAACTAATTTGGCATAGAGCTTCAGTTGGTTCATGTCGAGGTATTCTTCCTCAGCCTGCTGCTCCACTTCAGGGACCATTTCACTCTCGGGTTGTTGCTCCCTTTGAGCTAATGTGATAGGCTGGTCCACTACGTAAATTGCTTTTGCATACTCTTTTGGATTTGGATTGGTTTGTGAAGGGAGTTGACCAGGAGGTCTTTGTTGAGTTAGAAGCTGTTGTATTTGAGACTGCAAGGCTTTTGGTCTTTGCGGGCTGCGACCTCCTCTTGTGTCTTGGGACTTACCCATCATCGCTTTAAACATCTCTTGCATTTGAGACATTTCAGACTCAGGATTCGAAGGAGGTTGAGTTGGTCGACTCGAAGAAGCTTCATTGCCATAAGGCTGTTGCTGATACCTTTGGCCTCCTTGAAAATTGGACTGAGGTCTGTAATTTTGAGATGTTGTAGTGTATGTGGGTTTTGAATATTGTCGGTGTTTGAGTAGCGAAGGTTGGATTGCATGTTATGTTGCCAAGGTTGTCTGTACCTGAATTGTTGGTGAGATAGTTTGCTTCCTCTCTGCTTTTAATTCTTGTAGTTGGGGGCATTGTTCATAGTCATGAGGCCCACCACATTGCGTACAAGAAATAACAGGAGATGATTGGGACAGAGGTGCATAGCCTGGAGGGATTGTAGATGATCGGGAAATCATCGACTTAGCTTGCTGGGGGTAGGATTCATAGCCATCTGCTCAACCACTTTCTGCAGAGTACTTACTTTTGTTGCCTGCTGAGCATTGCTCTCCATGAGTTGCTCATGGCTTTTCATCAGCTGGTCAAACTTGTTATCACTTTCCCCAACATGGTATAAACCTGGAGTACCGCTCCTTGATCCACCGGAGGCCCAGTCTCTGATTTCTTCACAGAGAGACTCCATGCTATTCAGAAATTGTGCTCCTGGCTTTTTCAGAATGTCAGCCCCTAACGAGGACAGTACCATTGTTCTGCACGGACCGATCAAGCCTTTGTAGAACAATTGTGATACTTGTTCTTTCGTCAGACCATGGTGAGGACAAGTAAGTAGTAGTCCTTTGAAACGGTCCCAAGTTTCACAAATTTCTCCGACCCTGGTTGCTTGAAATTATAGATTTCAGCAATCATCTCAACGTTCGGCTCGGTGGTAGGAATTTGTCGTAGAACTTGGTGGCCATGCCATCCCAAGTACCAATGGTACTTGGTGTCAGGCTATGATACCACTTGCTCGCACTTCCCGTCAGGCTGTGAGGGAATAATGACAATCTTGCGTACTGGAGTACTGCGTCGGTGCAGTAAGACTGTTGGCATGTTGCAAGAATTTGTAACATGTAACAGGGCTTCGTCTGGACTCGAACCATCAAACTTGCCCAACTCCTTTACACATCTGATTTGATGATATGGCTTCAGCTTCTGCCACTCGTCATATTCGGATGGGCTAAGGTGAGGAAGGATGATGGCAGGCTGTTGTCCTTGATTAGACGGCCTGTTAATGTTTCGAACTGTCGCTGTGAAATTGCCATGTCAGCTTCCGGGTCAGATTCACTGTGGTGGTAATGTTTTGTTGAGTTCGGTTCTGCCTTAGGGAGCGCAGAAGGGTTCTCTCGATCTCTGGAATGTAACCAACCGTGTGATTTTTAATATTTTCTAGGAGGCTGTTTGACCTGGTAAAAGGCATTCACCACTCAAAACAGAGAAAAGAAACTTGTTATGTGAGAAAATAAAATGTTAGGAATTAGATGACAGAAATTTAATGTTAGTAGTTAGAGACAATGTAAGAAAATGACAGAAAATGAAATGACACAGAAATTTAAATGACAGAAAAAGGTTAGTAGTTAGTATACTGGAAATTTGAAGTTAGTAGTTAGTATACTGGAAATTTGAAGGACAATGGAAATTAAATGACAATAATATAAATGACAATATATTAAGATGTCAGAAGTTAGATGTCCAAAGTCAGAAGTCCGAAGTCAGAAGTCAGATGTCCGAAATTAGATTAGCAATTCAATAATATTAACAGATTATTATAATATAACAGGTGAATTAACCGGGGCTTAGGGAATAGAATAAATCAAGTCCCCGGCAACGGCGCCATTTTGTAGACGTGTTATCGTGAGTGGTCAGAACTGGAGTAATTAAAATAAAAGAAAAGAAATTAAAACCCAAAATAAACGTCGGGCTGCAAACAAATCCCGGTCGTAGTAGTATAGTAAAGTGTAAGCGACCGGATATCGAACCGTGGGACTAATGTGAATTATATAGTAGTACCTAAGCTTGTCACAAAAGGGGGGATTAATTGACTTGTTTTTTTTTTTGAAAAGTAAAATAGCAGATAAGAAAAACTGAGTGAAGATGAATTAAATGGAACTCCGGGTTCAGGTTAATATGATCTGATTAGTTATGCGATCTCTACCGGTTTAATATAATAATTTGGCAAGATTCCTTATTATCTTAAGGTGATGAAAACTCATAAGAACTCGTTTACCTAAAAATGCAAGGTCCGATGAAAACTCAAGCAAAATACGTGTAAACGGCAGAGGAGTGTGAGGAATTTTATTCTTGCAACTGAGTACTAACTTATCCGATGAAAATAAGTTTCCTACAGTTTTACGGCTTAATTAACCTATCTGTTTGTCACCGATCAGATTAGAAACAGATTTAGTAAGGCTTTTTAATAAATCGATGAAATTTATTAAAAAGGGAGAGAGATAAACTTTAATCGTAACAAACTGAATTTATTTTAACCGGTAGAAATATAGATTACACAACTAAACAAACCATAATTAAACCTTCGCCCGGAGTAAATCCTCCTTAGCCTGACATATTAACTGGTAATAAGTCAAACAGAGGTTGGACGTAATATTAATACGGAGGTGTGGATGGTGAATGGAGAAATGAAGAGAACGAAGAATGGAGCGTGTACGTAGGATATTGTATGTGGAATGAGTGATTTGGAGTGTTTGAGTTCTGGGGAATCGAATGTGTGTTGTGATGTACGGGAGAGAATTAATGGAAGCGAATGGTAGAATGTGGTGAGCGATGGTCTGATTTTCTGGTTTTCTCCGTACGCCTGTTTAAGGTTGCAGGTGCTGGGTTTATATAGAGGAAGGGAAGAGGCAGATCTGGAGTGGAAGAATTGATTGCAGATTGATTGTACATTGATTGCTCATTGATTGCAGGGGACAGAGCTGAAGACAGACGTGTGAGTGAATTAAGGTAGGCGCTGCTCGGAGTAGATGGATATGGCAGAAGCAAGTTGCAGATAGTGGGCGAAGAAGAAAACTGTCGCGTCTGAATTTTGTCACGTCCGCCCCTGTGTCCGCCTGTTATTGTACGGACGTCACCATGTCCGCCTGTGTGTCCGCCTTCTTGTCCTCCCTGATTAGGCGGACGTCTCTGTCCTCTGTCCGCCTTGTTCTATGCGGACACAAATGGAGTTCGTGTGTTGTCCGCCTTCTTGTCCGCCCCTGATTAGGCGGACGTCTCTGTCCTCTGTCCAGCCCCTGTCTGCCTTGTTCTATGCGGACACAAATGGAGTCCGTGTGTTGTCCGCCTCTGGTTATGCGGACACACCTTATCCTGTCCGCCTTGTTCTATGCAGACACAGGGGCGAACACAAGTTTTTGACTTATTTTCTTTTACGAACTTTGACCGGCTCTAGATTCTTCGTTTGGACTCCGTTTTTCGAGCCGTTTACGCCTATGCGTTCGTCTCCTTGTCTACTTTGCTCCCAGCTTGGTTTCCTCATGTTTAACCAATAAATTTGTGAGATAATAATAAAACATAAACTAGAGGAAAACTAACCGAAGTGGAGAAATGAGCAAGAAAAGTGCTAATATAATATATGAAATACACCTATAAAACATGCTCATTTGGACACTTATGAAGAAGTTGGAAGACAGATAAGGAACAGAAAGGAAGACTAAAGAGGAACTACATTGATTAATGTTGCAGTCTTTTTGCAGTTTTTTTCGGTTTCAGTATAAGAAAGTTTAAGGGAGTTACCAGTGATGTTTTGGGTTGGTCTTAAGTTAAAACCTTGCTTAAACACTTGAAAAAAGGGGTAAACATTTTGGGGATAAATAGAAGTCAGTTTAATGAACTAAAATGACAGACTGAAGAGGAGACATACCGATTTGGTGTTTTCAGTTTCTACAACTTGTTGTTTCAGTATTACTGCTTGACAGAAGGTGTATAAGGGTGGTAATAATTCGACGGTGAGTCTACAACATTGCCTAAGCACTTAACTGAGTCTGCGCACTTGTTGAAGGAACTTACAAAACTGTTTGGTGTCTTAAAGGAGGGAGTACATGGGAAGTGCACGCCGAGTGTTTTCATAAAAATCTGTAACATGTCATCTCGGTATAGTCAGTTGCAGAGTAGTAGGAGAGCTGTAGTAGTATGACCATTAACCTAGGATAAATTTATTGGACTAGGAGGAATAATGTCATAAGTTTGTTAAACAAAGCAAGTAAGTAAAACCAGATTGATAATTAAGTTTGGGTGTTAGAAAACCTTACCACATGAGTGCCGAGAATCGGGTATAGTAGCCTGGAAACCTTGACATAATTTAAAACTTGATCAGGTTAGATCTATCACATTTTAAGGCTGAAAGCTGCGCTAGTCATCAGCCAAAGTAGGACCTATTTAACTAGTCAAATGTATGTTAAGGTTTTAGGGGAAAAAGCTGTAACATTGTAAGATTAAAGACATAAGAATTGGGATAACAATGGTCTAGTTGGTGACTTATGCGAATGACTTAGAAAAGAGTCCTAGAGTACTTAAAGAAAAAGAACCGAAAACGTATACGAACCTAGTAGTGAAGTGAGGCAGGTGGAGTTGTAGGCAATGACTTACAAGTGTGTCTAGATTATGTGTTAGAATTAGTCAGAATAGATGACGTAGATCAGGGGGCTGACCTTGTAAGCGGATGATCTTAGTACTATTAGTAAGGCCTAGGAAGGAAGCGTGGAGGAATAACAAAAGAATGGTATAAGAAACACTTAAAATGAACTAAGTGGTTTAGTAACCTCTTCGAAGTCTATTTTCTACACGGTCATATATAGAATCGGGGGGTAAACCAAAACAACCAAGGTTACTACTTGGTATTCGGGGCGATAAGTGGTATTGGCTAAGCCTGGGTATTATGGGAGGTAAGGTAAAGAAAATGGGAGTCTAAGATTATAACAAGGAAAGTATAGTCCGATGATTCAAGGTGGGTGAACAAACAAACAAGAATAAAATCAACACGGTACCGCTCGGCCTAAAGCGGTGAGTCCAAATCAAACAAATGAAGTGGGGCTAACGATACAAGTTATAATGTCTAGGTCCAAGTTAACCGTTATAGGTAGTGCTAAGAACAATAACGCATGATCGAACGATCTAACCCGTTCGAATAATTATTACAGGAGTGAGTCCCACGAGCAGCGGGGAACCCTTATGCAAGTATCTATGACAACTACTGTAAGGTATGGACATGTGTGGTTCGTATGTTGTCGTGTTACACGGCTTGTGTGTTGTGTGCCTTGTTTGCCAATAACCTCAAAACTCAAGCATGAAAATGGGTTGTTTGTTTATCTTGCTTATTTGCTTGCGGTGTGCTTGTGTGAAGCATGAAAACGGATTGCTTATTTAAATTGCGGTATTGGTTGCTCTATATATGTTATACCTTACTTGCGTGCACACAGTAACTTAAGTCACTCCCTGTTTATGTAAAACTACTGGACGAAACGTAATGAATAATACAAACGAATAAGGAAACTACTTATATAAAGGAAAACTCCTCTCTAACCATGCAGGACTCCCAAGGACGCCCACTATGGTGTCAAATTATTTATGATAAGTGAATGCCCTATTGAGGACTGCTATCGACACCCACAATGGTGTCGAGTTGAACAAAAAGAAAAGACACATAATAAGTAAATATCAACTGGTGGAACATGAGAATAACCCGGGAAGACAACATCTCGGGCCGCGCGGTATGGATGAGTGAGAGTTGGTATCTGCATCAGATCCTTCGACCGTCTATGGTGGAATATATTTTGGGGGTCCCTGGGTGACCCCACTTTCTAAGCACATCCTGGAGTCTAGAAGTGACTCCTCTTTCTCGACTCTTGGCGTCGGGAATGGAGGATTGGCATTTGGTGGAGCATTTATCCTGGAGTCTAGAGGCGACTCTACTTTCTCGACGGATGACGCCGGGAATGAAGGAATTTGCTATGGAGGAGACATCCTCCAACGTGTGGTGATAAAAGAATTCACGAATAATCCTTAAAGAAACAAGGAAAGATTGACACCTACATGATATGGTCACGGGATCTAACTATATCCCCAGACCTGGGGCAAAGAAAGAGAAAGAAAATACACATTATGGGAACAAGAGAAAAGAAATAAAAACACACAACGCTCAAATGATCCCATAGTGTGGATCATGAGTATAACTTACCTATGCACACGTTTTATTATGTACATGATTGCTGTTGTGATACTAGCAGCTTGTTGCGCTTGGTTGTTGTTGCTAATGTTTTGCTACCTTTAAGTGTGTATGATACTATGATGTACTGTGGTGTGTTTTACTGCTTTATTATAGCATGTAAATTGACTTAATAATATTCGACCAAGTAGTCGTGTAGCCCGGCAACATACGGGCTACACACGTTCATACTCAGCGTAGTTTGCAGAGTCCTTTATTACTCAAATTTTTACAGGTATTGAACCGGATGGTGCGGAGCGTAGGCGGGATGGCTACCGTGGGGGTAGTCCATCAGGGCGAGACATATGGGTCTTGGGTAGCACAATGATGTATAGGCTGTCATCATGATGAGTATTGACCTGGGATGTATTTACACATTAGGGTTGTAAAGCGATAGCTATTATGTATATCCTCGGTATTTGGGATTGTGTTTTAAGAGATTTGGTTAAGGTAAGTGCCAGTCATGCAGACCGTAACTTGGTGTAGGTAGGATGGTCGTGTCAACCACGTGGGTGGTTGGCGTCTGTAGCACCCGGATAGAGTTAGAAACCGCTGCGTAGACATCTCATGTTACCGTTAGGCGCGCCGTTTAATTGTTGGTTGTTATTCGGGGGTGTTACAGAAATAGGTAAATTCCCGACTTATCAAGAGTATAACTCTCGCCCTGTTATTTCACGTTGTGTATATACTTGCTTATTGCTTGTTGTGGAATCGTATGGTAATTGGATGAACTTATATGTATGATGATTATTGTTATACTGTTATTGTGAATGAAAACGGTACAACATGAAACAATTGGGCTAAATAACTTGAGTAGTCTTAGGGTTCATGAAGATTATATAGTTTCGTGCTCAGCATTTTACTGAGCCTATACGGCCACCAATTTTAGGTTTGTAGCAGTTGAAGATTGATGTGCGAGAGTGGGCTTTAGGGAATAACTAGTGGTATATCTCCTGTCATAGCATAGGATTCTATTGAACTGTATATGGTTAATTAGGTAGAAAGCTCACTATTCTTTCGGGGATTTAGTATTGTAAAGTGTGGTATAGTTATGTCTCTGCCATCACGGCGGGTTTGGTTATATTTTGGTAAACGCTTCATTACTCTCATGGGTGAGTAATGGCGGGTGACACCCAGGTTTAGGATATGTTGGTTTACTTTCCGATGTGACTCGACTAATTAATTCTGTTAGGCGCGTCAGATTACTCGAATTTTGGTGTAGGGGTGTTACACAAACAGTAATAAGAAGATTATTGTAAAAGTGACTCTCTCTCTCTATATATATATATATATATATATATAAAACTACATATACATATACAATTGGGTTAAATATGCAAAAAGAAAACGATGGAGAAGTATTCTTATAATATAAGATTATAATTCAAGAATAAAAAATTTCGTGGATTAAGGTACATAAAATAATACCTTAAGTGTAACATAGTCATGAAATAAAGGAGTTAATAAAGAATTGAGAGATAACCTTATAACTCTTATGAAATAACAAGAACAAAACATCTAAATGTTTCGTAAGTACGGTTACATATGATACAGGCGTAATTAGTAACTTAACACACTTGATTAATCAATTATAGGAGTGTGATAGACGGGACATCGGCCGTGATTAGGCGAGTACCCTCTACGGTGAACGGTAAGGATTTTTGCAGCCTGTTTGCTACCGAGTTACATCGGCTTGTGTGCTATTTGCTGTAGGTGATAATGACCAAGATAATTGCATGAAAAATGTAGCGTGCTTGTTCATTTTATCGTTCATGTTCGACTGATCATTACATGTTGTGAAACGCTAACTATACCTTAGAGTAATGAATAAATTCACACATACGATATATACGACAACAAGAAGATACGTAATTAGTAATGAGAACTTGTACACAAGTTTCTCACTAACCTCCCTTTTAAATATAATGTCGACATCCGGAATGTGATGTTCGAACTTATCACCCTAGAAGTAGGACATTTGTTCCATTAAGACTTCTAACACGATTGAGGTAACGGGGAAGTGAGGAGCCCAGAAGTTCTGGCCATGCATGCTAAGTTTGGGAGGTTGTACCTGCATCAGATCGACTTCCAGTTATAAATGTACGTCATGACAGTGGTTGTGGGGGAAGTTTTACACTTGCCCACTGGATTCTAATATACCCAAATTAAATGGACGTCTTTCATTGACGGTGGTTACGGGGGATGTTGTATACTAGCCCACTGGGTTAATATATACCCGATTTAAATGTACGTCACTTTTGATGGTGGTTATGTTATAACCCACAATTCATACCTTATATTATATCAGTTATGACGTTATTCTAAAGTCGGATTTAAATCCCTTGCTGTCAGTTGGGACGTCAGCGACATTGTTTTAATTGCCAAGGACAAGGAGGTCTTTCGATTAATTAATTAAGGTAATTAATTATTGATTTATAAGGAAAGGAATTTCTTATTTCTTTTCTTTTCCTGATCATTGTTATTCACGTCAGTTCAGTCGTGAGGAGCGTCTCTCATCGTGGTTTGAACGAGTGTCTATTCCTTCTCTCTCTCTCTCAACTCCTCTGCTGAGAATTATAATTCTGCTGCTGCATTTGGATTGGAGTTCTTCGTTGCTGGTTCTCCTTCTCCTTGTTATCAGGTTTGTTCTGCAGAATTCCGAATTTCATCATTGGTTTCCTCTCCTCTCAGTTTCTGATTTTGGAACTCTGAATATATTAATTCAGCGACGAAGATTCTCCGTTAGGGTTTCAGATTGTTGAGGCTACACTACTGTTGGGAGTTATCCGTGATCAGGTTGGTATTACAGATTTGGGGTTTGATGATCTAGGGTTCTACATTGCAGTTTTCTGATTTTTGTCTATTGGTTTGGAAATTCAGTGTTGCTGTTGCGTGTATTTGCTGGTGGATTATTCGGGGCTGTTGTGGACTGCTCAGATCGTCGGATTGTTGCTGATTGTAGAGGTAGGTGGTTGCTTGATTCCATTTGGAAGTTCAGCCATGGGGTATTGCAAAGATTGCTCTCTGATTTTGTGTGTGTTTCTCTTTGCGTTTTACTGCGTTTTGGAATGGCTAAAACCCCATGGTTTCCCTGTGTTTATGTTTGATTTGGTGTGGGTAATGCTTTGGCAAAGTTTGGGTGTTGTTTCGGATCTGTTCGGAGCCTCTGTTCTTTTGATTTTGTGCTGTCCGAACTTCTGTCCTAACTTCGAAGTTCGGACAGCAAGTGTTGAGCTTCTGTATTTTCACATTCGGGGTGTGTCCGAACTTCCCTCCGAACTTCGAAGTTCGGACACCCCCAGTTTTTCTGACTTCGAAGCTCGGACGTTGTGTTTTCTCACCGCGTAACTTTTTCTGAAAAACCGTCCGAACATCTGTCTGAACTTTGATGTTCGTACATGTTGTAATTCGCTTCTGTTTTTAGTTCGACTTGTGTCCGAACTTCAACGTTAGGACACAAGTTCGGACACCTCTCTGTTTTCAGCATAACTTCTTCGTTTTAACTCCGATTTGAGTGCCATCTGCGGCGTTGGATTCCTTATGAACTGTACTACTGATTTATGAGTGTTTTAACATATTTAAATGCAATTTTGCTTCTGTTTAAGCAATCCTTCTGTTTTGGGACATTACACTTTGTTTCTAAGCCGTGAATGGCTGGGTCGAGCTATTCCGTGGTATACCATGTAGACGTCGTTCTGAGTGTGGGTCATTCCCTTTCTGTTCTGTGGGGTTGACGAACCCTTTGGCTCATTAGAGTCATTTCTGCGTTGTCGAGAGATCTGTTATGATCTATGGGTCTAGGGCCCTTCTGAGTGTGTGCATTGTGTCTTGTCCCTTTCTGTTTAAGAGCTCTGTTTGTTTCTGAATTGGGAACCCTTGTGTCCCACTCTGTTTCTGTTTCTGAAGACTTCTGGCTATTTGAGAATTGTGTATATTATGCTTATCTTCTCCTCCTTCTGATTTTAACTGTTTTGAGAGACCTTACTGATGATGGTCGCTGCTTACTGGGCATAGTTGTGTGCCCATTCCCCTACTTTTAACATTTTTGTAGATTGATCAGCGAGGATCATCGTGAGTTCTGGAGCTATAGTGTTTAGCTTTTGTTGTTCGTTCAGATTGTTATTTATGATGTTGAGCCCTCGGGCCTTACACTGTGTTGACCTCTGTTTCTGTTTGGAACATGTATTTGGGATTTTGTATTTGCTTCCGCTGTATTTGAGTCCTTTGGTTTACATTGTTTATGTAAACTCTGTTTTGGGCCTTTATTGCATTTGAGTGTTTTAGAGCCCTGCGTTATTAGGTAGTAATACGCGGCGTGTAATACCCTTAACTCTTAGGCCGGTTTTAGGGGTGTTACAGGTTAGCTGTATTTGAGAATCTATTTCTCATCTCTATGGTTCATATCTACCTGATTAAACATACGTCATTCTCGTTGGTGGTTAAAGGAGTTTATACTCGCCTACGGGTTTAAAGGTACCCGGTTATTTATACAACACGGGAGTCTTAATCTCGTATAAAGGGTTTATCATACCCGACTCAATGTACGTCACAACGACGGTGGTTAATTAGAGACTTGTTACTCTTCTAACTGGGTTTAATTACACCTGAGATAAGTTAAGTTAGTGATTAACGCAGTGGCAAACCCATTGTGCAGATTGTCCACTTTAAATAATATTAAGTTCCATAACGAGACTCTAAAATGAATCTCAAGGCCTAGAATGGAACAGAACACCGACTCGATATACCGATGTTGTTTCTATTGGGTTATATCATTATATTAAATGATTGCTTGCTTTATATGCTGCATGTTGGGTGTTTACAGTCTCATTTATATGATTGAAATAATGAACCGCATGTTAATGATAAAGTAGTTGTGTATGGCCCAGTAGCTTGCGGGTTGCACGTTTTCGTACCAATCGTTTGTGCTGAGCCCTTTGGGCCTAACATTTTTAGGTACATGATGGAGATTCGACCCGACCGAGTGCAGGTGGGGTAGACTTTTGGATCGGGTGTACTTTTGTTGATATTACCTCGGCTAAGATTTATATCTTTACGTACATTGCCGTAGATGGAACAAATTTGTATTTGATCAAATAGCATACTCGGTATGTATAAGTATTTGTTGGAGATTAAATTGGTTTAGTAATCAGTCATTCAGACCGTTACATTGGAGTTGGTATGGCCTGGTTAGTCACGTGGGTGACTAACAGTAGTAACACTGGGATTTTGGTTTATTATTCTGCTGCGATTTCGTTAAAGTTTAGTGTTGTTAATTATCATTAATTGTGAATTACGAGTTGGGGTGTTACATGTCGTCTACAAACATGACGTCTGTCAGTGGATAAGAATTAAGTGAGTTAAATAGATAGACACGGTCTAATCAACAAAACGAGACTCATGTAACTCTCGTGAGTATGGATAACGAACAATTGCCTTAAAGGCTGAGTAACGAGTACCATTCACAAGGAAACGACCTTTTGCGTTATTATCGCATTATTCGTTTATCGATTTGGTTATGTGAATGAATGCTTGTGTAACATCATACTTAATTGAGTGAACTGTTGTGTGTTTACTTACAACCTTTACATTTTTATTATATAAACCGGAACAACATGATATGAACTACATGTTGATAAGTGTAAAATATATATACTTTTAACAGTATATTTGATTTAATATTCATAATGAATTGGCTTATATTTCACACTTATCTTAGAGTTTTTCTAATATTTATATTAAGATGAGAACTGATATATTTTATTTGTCAAATACAAGAAAAAATCTCAAATTTACATTCTTCATATTTTAGGACTACAATAAAAAGAACAACATGTGTACGATATATATATATGTATCATATAGTTTGAATATGGTATATATATTGGACTGATGTATTTTGAAGTCCAGCAAAGTAGGTGCAGATATATTAATTTGGATGGGCTGCAGATGCGACCCAAGTTCACAAGAGGCACAGACAACGCTCTATTACCATTTCTCTCACTTATGTAACCGAATTCCTGCCTAGCTCAACTGGTTAACATGTTCAGCTGGAAACCCACAAGTCCTGAGTATGAATCCCAGTACCAGCTTTTTATTCTCGTATTTTAATTCTCATTGGTTTGCTTTCTCGGTTACCATAGAATGACATGAACAGAAGAGCAATGATGGCATATTATCATTTTATGAAAAGAATATGTTAAAACACATGCTGAGGGATTTGTCGTTACTGAAGAGGGATCGATCGCACTATTTCATCATCTTCAACATCCCTCAGACTACTATATTACCACAAAAAAAAAACACATCATCATCGGATACCATATATACGCACACAGACCTGCACTCTCGCATCCATCTCACCCCATCAACCGCCTCGCCTCACTCCATCACCATACATCTCGACCTCACCACCTCCATTCATCTCCGCCTCCATCACCGTCATCTCCATCACTTCGTCACCATCCAGACATCATCATCTCCTCCATCTCGACAGCACCTTCATCGAAACTCCATCTCGACTCCCGCATTCATCCCGTCACACCACTCCATCGACACCCACGCCTTCATTCTCGTCTACACCAACCACTCACACATCGCCACTCATTATCTTCGACCATCACCAACACCAACGCCTTCGAATCACCATCTCCGCCATTCGCCACGCCTTCACCGCCACTGCACAACCTCTGTTTCATCTCCAAACTGACCGCATCATCATTCTCGACCTTCGCATCTCCACACCGACGTCGTCTTCTTCATCGATACCCGACTTCATCAACCAGACGACTGTCTTCATCGGTGAATATCCACGCCGTCGACACGGGTCCGTCGACATCACTGCAACACTTCACACGCTTCGACCCATCGCCCATCTTCACCGCCTCGATTCACCATCGCGACATTCGCTTCAACGCTACGCCACAGAGCACGCCCACCATCGACGATACATCAGCGTTGACTCACCACAACACCGAGACCTCGTTCACCCGCCTCATCACCGTCGTTCTCACTCCATCAACCATCATCATCATCTCATCACCCCATCGTCTTCGATTCAACGCTGCACCTCACAAACACCATTGTTACGACATACGCTATCGCCTCGCCTCATCTTGCGCTTCACCACATTCACATCCCGACATCACCGTCCATCACCATCGTCCTCTGTCGTCGACGCTCACAACCGAAATCGCCAAACACTATCACCGCCGGCGCAAGTAAGGGAGTAACGGCGAGAATTCCTCACCGACACGAGGCAGAGGAGTAAGACGGGGATTTGCGAAGTTGAACAGAGACGAGGGCGAAATATTCAATATGTCGGTGAAGAAACAGATTGAGAATTAACTTGGGTAACCCGGGAGAAATGAAGGAACCGATCCGGTTTGGGGCAGAAATGAAAGAACCGAACCGGACCGGTTAATTATAATGGGTTTATTAAACCAACTTCATTATATTACATGTTACTTGTTTCTTATTGCATTTTTGGTTATTACATAACTTTCGATATTGGTTTTAAACGTTTACATTTATTGAACTTATATTTTTTACTGGTTTTAATTAACATATAGATTGTTACAATTAATGTGCTCCCCTGCAATAATTCTGATCGTTTAATTGCATTACCGTTTTAAATCTATTTTGACCCGATCTAGTGAAAAATAGATAGGTTCGATTAATTCGTAAATTTGTGGAAAACTTGTTTTCATCGGACAAGTTAATATTCATCTGCATAAATATTATCTCTTGACTTATTTTGTTTACATGTGTTTTGCTAGTCTAAAATCAAGTCATAGCATGTTCTGGTAAACAAATTCGTTAGAGTTATTATTTTTGCCAATCTATAAACCAGGAAAAAAATAACATACTAACCAAACTGCAATAACCGGAACCCGGAGTCCTGCTCAATCATATCATCCACCGTTTTAATTTATCTGTTATTTTATTTATCTGCATTTTATCAGTTTCATTTACAATTCAGTAAACCCCCCCTTTTGTGACATACTTAGGAATTAGATATTTTCGCTTAAGTCCCACGGTTCGATAACCCGGTTGCTTCAATTTCACTATACTACTGCGACCGGGATTGTGTGCAGCCCGATAGATATTTTGACTAACGCTTTATTTATTATTTTTACCAGGTCGAAAATCTAGTCTGCAAAATGGCGCCGTTGTCGGGGACTTGACTTTGTCTAGTCCCTAAGTCCCGGATAATCCAATTGTTATTTTGATATTTTGTTTCTTTAATATTTTGTTTTTATTTTATTTTATTTTATTTCTTTTGGTTTTATTTTGTTTCTAACATTCTGTTTGCTATCTGTTTTATTTTGTTTCTAACATTTTGTTATTTTTGTTATTCTGTTTTATTTTGTTTCTAACATTCTTTTTGCTAATCTGTTTTATTTTGTTTCTAATAATCTGTTTTATTTTGTTTCTAACATTCCGTGTGTTAATCTGTTTTATTTTATTTCTAACATTTTGCTATTTTTGTTTTCTGTTTCATAATTCATTTACTTTCATTTTTTTTTGTCATTTTCTTTTGTTGTTTATATTATTATTATTATTGTTTCTGTTATTTAATTATTCTAACAATTTTCTTACCGTGTTATTTACAGTTATTTAATATTCTAGTTAATTATTTTATTGCTATTTTAAATTCCAGTAATCTGGTCCTTTTCAGTCATTTTTACATTCCAGTAACCTGGTCCTTTCAGTCATTTTTTTTTTACATTCCAGTAATCTGGTCCTTTTCAGTTATTTTTACATTCTAGTAATCTGGTCCTTTTAAGTTATAACTGTCATTTATTTTATTGTCATTTAATTTACTGTCATTTAAATTCTGCCATTTAAATTCCAGTTATTTAATTTCTGTCATTTAATTTTATAGTTATTTATTTTCCGTCATTTAAATTTTCTGTCATTTAAACTCCGTTTCTTTATTTAATTGTCATTCCAGTTATTTATTTACCGTCATTTAAATTCTAGTTATTTATTTCCAGTAATTTATTTTTTGTCATCAGTAATTTATTTATTTTCGTCATTTAAATTCTGTCATTTAAATTCTTGTTATTTATTTTGTCCCTTATTTTTTATTTTATTTTATAGTTTCCATTTTCTATTTACTACTTAATTATTTCCTGATAGCTATTTTTTTCAGTTGTTAATTTATTTTGTTATTTATTTGCTTTTCGTTTTTTTTATTCTTTATTTATTTGTTTGTTTTAGTTATTTTGTTAAAAAAATAATTTGCTTTTCTTTTAATTCTTTATTTATTTATTTGTTTTTAGTTATTTTGTTTTAAAAAAAATCTGCTTTTCTTTTTATTCTTTATTTATTTATTTGTTTTAGTTATTTTGTTTAAAAAAAATTGCTTTTCTTTTTATTCTTTATTAATTTGTTTTAGTTCATAAAAAAAATATGGCAATGGATTTGGTTGTCAATTATTATTATTTTGTTTTTATTAGTTCATTTTGTTCTTAGTTTTTATTTCTAACTAATAATGGCTAATGAGGAGCAATTCATATGGGAATCCTTTTATTCCCAAGATATATATTGCTCGTATTGTAGGGGACCTCACGAGTTCAATTTTTGTCCCAAAGTTGAAGCCATGTGGCGGAATCGAATCCAACAGCAAATTGAAGAGAAGTTCGATCAAGAATCATGCTACTCACAAGACATATATTGCTCGGTAAGTGGGGGAGATCATGAGTTTGAGGATTGTCTCGTAGTACAAGAGCAACTATGGTTAGAGGATCAACCAGACTACCTGGAGCGAATCGATGTTGCACAAGACAATCCGATCATGAGCAATGTTTTCGAACAACCTGTTGGAGGAGACCAGGAAAGTGCTCATGGTTCTACAATCATGCTCCATACATTAACTCAACAGGAGCAACAACTGGAGAACGAAATGATCCATGAAGTGGAGGAAGAAGACCTCGACATAAACCAACTACAGCTCTACACTACATTAGTGAAGATAAATGCAATGATGGAAAATATCCACTTGCATCGCAACAACTGGAGAGCGAAATGGTTCATATATTGGATCACCTTACTGAGGACTTGAGTTGCTTGCTATCACCTCCCCCGCTTGAACCTGAGCAACCAGTATCGAACTATCTGCCTGAGCTTGAAGACAAGCCATCAAAGGACAACTTCCACCTTGACTTCATGGAGCCTCCTCCCTCTAAAGTCAACTGCTGTTATCTCTCCTCCTTCTCCGTGCTCTATCCAGAAGATAATGAAACTTATCACCTCAACTTAGAGAAGAAGGAACCGCCATCACCTTCCGCCAAGTCATCCAAACAAAACGTTACTGTCACCTTCGAGAAACCAATTTCCTCTGAAGGTGGTTTCCATCAAAGCTCTTCCTATGAGCCTCTCCAAGAAAATGAGGATATCTATACCCTCACATTTGAAGAGGAGGAGCCATCCAACTTATAATCTTCCTGGAGGATCAAGGCCTCCCACCCTTGCACCAAAAAGTAGGGTGGAAAACTCGAAGTCCCACTCACTAAGTGTGGAGACCACCTCCCTTTTGATACGGGACAGAGTTTGAGATAAAACCCCGCCTCGGAGTTCCCCCTGCACCGCTCAATGAAGATAAGGATATATTCATCCTTGAATTTGAAGAGAGGTATCCACCACCTTGCCAGTATCACAACCTTTTCGAGTCTCACCTAAAGGAGGAAGATGTTTACATCCTCCAATTCGATAAAGAACAGCATTTAGCACCTGGTCTTCTGCTTGAGACCAGTTACCGTCAATACCTCCTCAAGAACTAGGTTTTATGGAGCATTTATTTTCCGATTTTAATTGTTGAGGTAACGTTATGTTTTGATCCAGGTGGTTTAATACTGATTGCTGGCCAAGTCGTATCCCCGTTGACATCACTATCCACTTTTATTTTTGATCCGGGATAACGAAGCAGTAGTCTAGCCAAAGACTATAAAGAAGGGCAGCTTACTGGGAGGCAACCCAGTGGTTAAATTTTTGTTTTGTTTTTATTTTCTGGGTTATTTTTGTTTTTTATTTTATTTAGAAATGGAAATGGTGCATGTGCTTTAATGCAACGCTTTTAGCGTTTTTGTGGGAGTTGTGAATGTGTGCAGATGAAACTTGTTGTGTTGTTTGATGCTCTCCAAGGTTGGACACTTGCATGAACGCAAGTGTGAGGAAAGCTACTACCCCATTCACGAGCTTAAGTGTGAGGAAGGAAATCTTCCTCAATCTACAATATTAGGGGAGTTTCAGTTTTTCTTTATCTAAATATCTGTGGTCAGCCTATCATGCTTAATGCTTATTTTATATCAGTCCATGATTGTCCTGAATGAAAATATTTATAAGTCTGGCATATTTTGAAAGGTCTTCTCTTGATTTTATTTTTGAACAATGAGGACATTGCTCCTCTTAAGTGTGAGGAAGTAGGACCTTTCCCTGAAAATATGCCGGTTGCACTTAATGCCACATTTGTTTTTGTTTGTCCTCTTATTTTTAAAGAATTATCTCTTGTAAGTGGCCAAAAAAATAAAAAATAAAAAATAATAATAATAATAATTTGGAAGTTGTGAAAACGAGCCTGATGGCCACCTCAAAAATCTTTCTGCTCTAGGTTGTTTGTTTGTTTAGTTTTATTCAAATTATATCTGTTTTCACTGAAATTTGGTGGATTAGCTGATTATGAAAATTGAATTGGTCTAGTTTGGGGTCTTAAGAATAAGTGAAAGTTGGGAATGAAAGGATAAGGCAAGATACTCCGCTGATCTGAATTAAAATTTCTGAACCAAAACAGGCCTCTTCATTCGGTTATTAAGTCCTTGGGGTGCCTTATCACCCATCTACCTAAGGTCTTGTGATCTGGGATAGAAGTCCCAAAGCCGCTACAAGGGTGAAGAGAAAAGTCTGAGGGGATGAATGAAATATGTGAATGGCAGAATGTTAAAAATGAACTTTGAAAAATAAAAAAAATGTAATTCATCTCTGCTTATTCTGATCATGAGTATGTGGTGTTGAAAGGTATCACGGAATAAGGTGTTACTTCACACCCCTTGTCATCCAAAGGTTAGAGGAAAGAAATGGTGGAGGATCCCAAATTATTCTGTTTCAATTTCTATAGTCTAACTTCTCCATGCTTTTTAACTTCATTCTTTTTCACTGTTTGCGAAAACCTACAGCTAGTAGCAAAACTTTTCTTTTGATTGTCATTTTGCTTGTTTTCCATCGACAGTTGTTTGATCCTGAGTTTCAATACTTCGGCCCTTAAGAGTAGTCATATTCTGTATTTGCTTTTGGACAAGCAAAACTAAGTGTGAGGAAGTTTGATAAGTGTAAAATATATATACTTTTAACAGTATATTTGATTTAATATTCATAATGAATTGGCTTATATTTCACACTTATCTTAGAGTTTTTCTAATATTTATATTAAGATGAGAACTGATATATTTTATTTGTCAAATACAAGAAAAAAATCTCAAATTTACATTCTTCATATTTTAGCACTACAATAAAAAGAACAACATGTGTACGATATATATATATATGTATCATATAGTTTGAATATGGTATATATATTGGACTGATGTATTTTGAAGTCCAGCAAAGTAGGTGCAGATATATTAATTTGGATGGGCTGCAGATGCGACCCAAGTTCACAAGAGGCACAGACAACGCTCTATTACCATTTCTCTCACTTATGTAACCTAATTCCTGCCTAGCTCAACTGGTTAACATGTTCAGCTGGAAACCCACAAGTCCTGAGTACGAATCCCAGTACCAGCTTTTTATTCTCGTATTTTAATTCTCATTGGTTTGCTTTCTCGGTTACCATAGAATGACATGAACAGAAGAGCAACGATGGCATATTATCATTTTATGAAAAGAATATGTTAAAACACATGCTGAGGGATTTGTCGTTACTGAAGAGGGATCGATCGCACTATTTCATCATCTTCAACATCCCTCGGACTACTATATTACCACAAAAAAAAAAACATCATCATCGGATACCATATATACGCACACAGACCTGCACTCTCGCATCCATCTCACCCCATCAACCGCCTCGCCTCACTCCATCACCATACATCTCGACCTCACCACCTCCATTCATCTCCGCCTCCATCACCGTCATCTTCCTCACTTCGTCACCATCCAGACATCATCATCTCCTCCATCTCGACACCACCTTCATCGTAACTCCATCTCGACTCCCGCATTCATCCCGTCACACCACTCCATCGACACCCACGCCTTCATTCTCGTCTACACCAACCACTCACACATCGCCACTCATTATCTTCGACCATCACCAACACCAACACCTTCGAATCACCATCTCCGCCATTCGCCACGCCTTCACCGCCACTGCACAACCTCAGTTTCATCTCTAAACTGACCGCATCATCATTCTCGACCTTCGCATCTCCACACTGACGTCGTCTTCTTCATCGATACCCGACTTCATCAACCAGACGACTGTCTTCATCGGTGAATATCCACGCCGTCGACACGGGTCCGTCGTCATCACTGCATCACTTCACACGCTTCGACCCATCGCCCATCTTCACCGCCTCGATTCACCATCGCGACATTCGCTTCAACGCTATGCCACAGAGCACGCCCGTCATCGACGATACATTAGCGTCGACTCACCACAACTCCGAGACCTCGTTCACCCGCCTCATCACCGTCATTCTCACTCCATCAACCATCATCATCATTGCATCACCCCATCGTCTTCGATTCAACGCTGCACCTCACAAACACCATTGTTACGACATACGCTATCGCCTCGCCTCATCTCGCGCTTCACCACATTCACATCCCGACATCACTGTCCATCACCATCGTCCTCTGTCGTCGACGCTCACAACCGAAATCGCCAAACACTATCACCGCCGGCGCAAGTAAGGGAGTAACGGCGAGAATTCCTCACCGACACGAGGCAGAGGAGTAAGACGGGGATTTTCGAAGTTGAACAGAGACGAGGGCGAAATATTCAATATGTCGGTGAAGAAACAGATTGAGAATTAACTTGGGTAACCCGGGAGAAATGAAGGAACCGATCCGGTTTGGGGCAGAAATGAAAGAACCGAACCGGACTGGTTAATTATAATGGGTTTATTAAACCAACTTCATTATATTACATGTTACTTGTTTCTTATTGCATTTTTGGTTATTACATAACTTTCGATATTGGTTTTAAACGTTTACCTTTATTGAACTTATATTTTTTACTGGTTTTAATTAACATATAGATTGTTACAATTAATATGCTCCCCTGCAATAATTCTGATCGTTTAATTGCATTACCGTTCTAAATCTATTTTGACCCGATCCAGTGAAAAATAGATAGGTTCGATTAATTCGTAAATTTGTGGAAAACTTGTTTTCATCGGACAAGTTAATACTTCATCTGCATAAATATTATCTCTTGACTTATTTTGTTTACATGTGTTTTGCTAGTCTAAAATCAAGTCATAGCATGTTCTGGTAAACAAATTCGTTAGAGTTATTATTTTTGCCAATCTATAAACCAGGAAAAAAATAACATATACTAACCAAACTGCAATAACCGAAACCCGGAGTCCTGCTCAATCATATCATCCACCGTTTTAATTTATCTGTTATTTTATTTATCTGCATTTTATCAGTTTCATTTACAATTCAGTAAACCCCCCCTTTTGTGACATACTTAGGAATTAGATATTTTCGCTTAAGTCCCACGGTTCGATAACCCGGTTGCTTCAATTTCACTATACTACTGCGACCGGGATTGTTTGCAGCCCGATAGATATTTTGACTAACGCTTTATTTATTATTTTTACCAGGTCGAAAATCTAGTCTGCACATGTTAAGATGGATAAATGACTTAAGTAATCTAAAGGATCTATGTAACACCCTTACTAACTTGGCTCATAATTATCATATAATTGTCGTAATTAAATATTTAAATTGCAACGGTAATACCAGACTGTCCTACTAACAGTGTTACCATCACCACTCGTCCATACGAGTGATAACGTGTTACAAGATAATCAACATACGAAATGTATTCCCTCAGTTATCACAAGAGATAGATAGTAGTTTTAATAATCCAAAAGTAATACAACAACAGTTAATCTCGTACATAAACCGTACAAGTGAGCATCTAAAAATATGTACACCTCGGTTTACAAAACCCGAGTCCAAAATAACCGTGCAAGTTTGTACTGAAGTCTATACCGAAATGTGCAGGTAAACAAAAGTCACGCCCCGCGTCGACAATCAGCTAGTCTCCTGAAAATAATATGGTTTGTGGTATGGAATCAGCCCCTGCTGAGTATGTTATCACATGCCCTATCATGCCCCCTCAAACCCCTCAATTAATTGGTCGAGAGCATGAGATTCATTTACATGTACTACCGTTTTAACAAATAACTGTAAAACAATTAATAGTAATAACCATACAATAAACAACCATCCACAT
Source organism: Limonium bicolor (assembly GCA_023374045.1). Classification (NCBI taxonomy): domain Eukaryota; kingdom Viridiplantae; phylum Streptophyta; class Magnoliopsida; order Caryophyllales; family Plumbaginaceae; genus Limonium; species Limonium bicolor. The sequence continues at coordinate 173,891,167 of CM041778.1, read as the reverse complement.
GCGTTTCATACAACACATTGTAGACACCAAAAATTCTCACCCCATAAAGCAAATTCTGAAATAAGAAATGAAATAAGAGGGGTCGTCGCCTTTCTTTTTCAAAAAACGTATTAACATGTGCCAAAGCGAAACTATCATCTTATGACAAAATTCTTAAATCATTTTTCAAAACATTTCATAAAAACAATTCTTCAAAAATGAATTCCCAACGACAATACGGTTTTAAACCCGTCCCTTTTTGTTTCATTCACTTATCTTATTTATGCTTTATGTTTATTATTCAGTTATCCTTTTATTTTCCATTTGTATAGATTTATTTTATCAGATTTATTGCTACTTTTTATTGTCTTCTAGTATTTACTTTTTATTTTATCATCATCACTTCCATTTCTATTTTCATCGAACTAGTGTTATTTCATTATTTTATGTATTTATTATTGTGTTATTTCGTTTATTTTTATTTTTATATTTATTATGTTTTGTAATTTCGCGATCCTTAGGAAAGAAACGTTTTATTTTATTGCATTAAAGCTCCTTCATTACATTGTATATACTGAATTCTAGCACAGCTCACCTGGTTAGAGTGTTCACTTGGGAACCCATAGACCTTGGGTTTGAATCTAGCAAAGGATCATGTGAGTTTTTACTTTTTTCCTTCCGCCTGCAAAATCTCTTTTCTCATTCCTTGTACTAATGAGCTGAATGTTCTCATAGTTCAGTCGGTTAGTGTCGCCAGGGAGGAGGTGAATGTCTTGAGTTTGATACCCGGAAGGAGTAAAACTTGTTTTTATTTTTTTCACTCGCGACGACCGGCCCAAACAAACATTGTCCTGGTGTTGACCTGAAGTCAAACCTGGTCCAACATCTGTCCTAAAACCCTACTTCCTCTATTATAAAATACCTAGAGAAACCCTATTGTAGTGGGATTCTAAGGAGCCACCGATTCATTTCTCGTTGGGAAGGAAGAGAGAAACCTCTCCACTGTCGTTCCTTTTTCTCCTCGTGCTTGAACCAAGAAACTCAAACCAGAGATGTAACACCCCTACCTGTAAACAAACCATTATCTCCTAACCCGTCTCCATTACCAATACACAAGCAGCGGAAATTCCAATTCAACCGGGGGTGAAACAATGCCGTTAGTCTCCCACGTGACTAACAAGGCCAATCCAAACTCAATTACAACAATCAAATACAATATCAATCTGATGGGTCTTATACCGAGTACTCAACAAATACAAATACCTTCCATTTCTTAATCAATCCCAATACAATACAAATACAACCTCGATCAAATCTATACCGAGTTTCTACAATCATCAAGCTACCGATACAATTTCGTCTTATAATCCAATCTATACAAATATACAAGTTCCTACTCAATTACCCATGCCATACAACAACCCCGTCCTACTCTCGAACGGTGATCAGCTTACATGTACCTGGAAAATAAAAATGATGCCCCTAGGGGCTCAGTAAAATTGCTGCATATGAAATTCGCATACCCCGCGTACTAGCGAGGGTACACCGACTATTTGTCGAGAGCATGTGATTGATTTAATTCAATCAACATGCATACAGCATACATTATATATGTACATTCACCCAAATACTCCACATTCAATCAAGGAATACAATCACACTAATACAAGAGTTTGTTAGTTAGTATTACTTAATCTTAGGCCTTGAGGGTTTCTACCTCACTATGCCTTAGTCATTTCTCTTACTCTCAATCTCAACCAAGATCTACAATACTCAATCTCAATTCTCAATTACCAAATCAACTCCCTACTCTCTCTCAAGTTACAACTCAATACTCAATACTCAAATTCTCAAACCAATACTCAATACTCAAAGGCATCTTTTAAGTCTTAGCCACGACCTTCGGGCAGGGTCATACACAAGACCCACCACCGGGCTTACAAATACAAAAGGAGCTATGCATTTAGCTCCTCAAGTTCTCAAATGTCCAGTTCTCTACCGGACTACTCAAATTCCCAAAACTCCTCTCTTGGAGTCATTTCACAGTCTCATGGATTAGCCTAGAGGTATCTCTCTCAATAACATCTATTGGCTTAGGGAATTCCTCAATGTCTAGTATTCTTAGATTAAGGTTTTACCCAACTTATCGAATACTCTCATGTTCGGTACATTGTTCATTTTAGTCGGTTCCTCTCATTGGGGTTCGACTATTTTTCTAAGGGGTTTGGTGATCCCTTACCACTCTTTACTCTTCTCAAGGTTTATATTTCGAACAATTATCAATCCTCTAGATATAAGTTACTTATATACTTCCACTATTATTTATTGTGTGGATTAAGTCAATTCGGTTCTCTACCTTTATCAGGAGTTTACTGATTCCCGTACAATTCTCTCACGTTCTAGTGAGCTCGTAGTTTGTGTTATCGTTTCTTGGTTCGATAGTTTTAGTGGGTTTCCCCGTTTTTGTTAATTCACAACTTGACTCTTTCTTCGAGTCTCTAATCAGACAAGACTCAACTATGAGTCGAACTACAATACATATTCAACATTCAAGCAATTCATTCACAATTCACACATTTCATGAATTATACAAACTTCAGTTTAATCAACAGTCCAACAACAAGCCATACAATACAAGCACAAGAGAGTTCAAACAATCCGATTCGTGCGTTTATCTTGTTAGGTGATCACACAATCAGACAAGCACATAAATCAGAGTAACCAAGTTAGGATACAGGGCATAAGAAAATCATACCTTTCACCGGGGTTAACTTTACCGGGTGTTCTCACGTTCCTCGGTTCACACTTGTTCCTCGAGTCTTACTCTTGAACCACTGATTACATGTCAAATGGTTCTAATAATATTAAGGCGTTACGGTACGTACATAATTGCTACTCCTGTACTTACCCCGTTATCCCGTTATTTCGGTTTAACTTAGAGTACTTAGCTTCTCAACTTACTCACTCACTTCCAACACTTGTCTATACTTCTTAGGACCTTTAAAGGTCAACAAACAACTCCTAAACATCATCTAAAACCAATACCATTCAAACCCCCATCATCTAAACCCTTAAAAACACTTTCGGGAGGATTCTAGGGGTGGTCCAGGACTTGGTCCGGACCCAAAGTCCCGGACCAATGCAGAAACTCACTCTCGGCCATTTTTTACTAGTGGTACGGGACTTGGTCCTGGACCTAGGTCCCGGACCAATGTCAACTTTCACTCTCGGCTTGTTTTTTGATGCGGTCCGGGACTTGGTTCCTATCCTAAGTCCCGGACCCTACTAAAAACTGCTATTTAGTGGATTTTTCAACCCTAAATCAACCCTTAATCCGCCCCTAATCATTCCATAAACTTTCCATAAGTTTCCTACATAATTAAACACCTAAAAATACTCCTTAAACCACCTCAAATCCTTGGTCACATGCACTACCCAATTCTTGCTCGAATTCACAACTTCAAATTCTCACATTTTGCATTTTGCACTCTTATGCATCTCTAACTTCTTCTTGCTAGTTTTTACCTCCAACCAACCTCACCAAATCAATTAATGACCAGTACAAATCATTCCTACATAAATGCACTTCTAAAACCCACATTCACTCCTTGTTTCACAATTTATAAACACTAACTCTTTTTCTACAAATCCCAAGTTTCTCACATGCTATTTGCTACAGATTTTGATCCTTCTCTTTCTAGTTCTATAAATACCATTTCAAGGCTATTAATCCACTCTACTCAACACTACAAACACCTAGATTCTCCAATTTACTAAGTCACCTTAAAACACTTATTTCCTATCGAAATTTCGTCATAACCTCCCCATAAACCTAACATGTCCAAATTCACCATTCTCACCAATTTTCAAACCTAATCTAGCCACACCCTTAAAGGGTCCTAACAACACACAATTATTTCCATCCAAAACATCATATAACATTATAGTTCCAAAATCTCATCAAACCCCAATATAACACCATAACTCAAAAGCTTGGCACCTAGGCCTTTGATTCAAACATTCATTCACAATTTCCTCTCCTCACTAACAAAAACAATTTGCTCCAGATTTTATCTCATCTTTTATTTTCCCCAACCCAAATTATAAAACAATTAAAACAAGTTTCAAGGTAGATTTCTTACCTTAGTCTCACAAGTTCCTCCTTTTAATTCTCCTCTTGCTCTTCCTCTCCTCAAATTCGGTCAAGTGGGAATGGAGTTGCCAAACTCCATCCCAACACCCAAGGAACACAAAAATGCATTCAATTAATCTTCTAAACCCTTAGGAAATTCTAATTCAATGAAAGGGGCTTAAAGCACAAAGCTAGGGTTTTACCTTTGGAGTGTTTTGGAGGGGTTTTAACCCTTGAATCAAGAAAGGAGGTTCCACCACCATTGGAAGGGTGTTACAATTCTCAAACAAAGATTGAAAAACAGGGCATCAAGAGGGAGAAGATCGGCCACATAAGGAATGGGAAGGAAAATGAGTTTTTCTTTGAAATGTTTACCTTGGAAGGAAGGGAAGACTCCAAGCTTCACTTTGATGCCATTTTTTCTTCAAATGGGAAAAACCCATGGAGGTTAACTTCCTCCATTTGAAATTCTAAATAGAGGGAAGTGTAGAGCTTGAGGAGGAGAAGAAGAATATGTAGTTTTTTCTTGATTTGGAGCATGGAGTTGGCTAGAGCATGCTTGAGAAGGTGGACTGCCATGGAGGGGGGAAATCGACAGCAATTTCCGAGGGAGGAGGAAGGTGATGGTGGGGAAGAAGAAAGAGAGGAAAGAGAAAAGGAAAAGGAGAAAATGAGGGAGGAGAGAGAAGGTACCTACTTTTCTACTTTTTTATTTCTTTCTTTTCTTTTCTTTCTTTCTTTCTAGCTTTTTACTAATAGTGGGGGCTGCTTTCCCTATTCAAAACCGGCCCCATGTATATTACAAGCTGGAGCGTTTTTCGTCTTTTACAGAAAACGCTCGTTAATTTACCCAGTTTAGCACTATTCACTAAACGGGTATGTTTTCCGGAATTTTCTCGTTTCTTTAATTTAATGGATATTACACTCCCATTAATATTTATTTATAGTTATTTAATGAACTATAATTTTTACGGGTTCATTTGACCGCTCAAAGTCACGTTTTCAGGTTTTCTAGAAAAACGTGCGCTAAAGCTTTATTAGCGTTTTAAATTCATTTTGTGGATCCGTTTTCTTCGGGAATTGTTTCCATATATTATTTAGGCCTTATTAAGCCTTGTAAATCCATTTAAGACCCTTGTCGAGGTCTTATTTCTCCTACGGTCACTTAACGCTCAATTTAGCGTTTTTCGCTTTTTAAGTGTTTTCTCTTTTCTTTTGGATTTATTTTTTTTACCAAGATTCATTAGGCACTAATAGGACCTCAATATCGTATTAGAGTAATTTAATCACCCTAATTAAGTTTAGGGTATTTCAAGAGAACTTCAAAAACTTCAGAAAATTCTCCTCACCCCCGACATCCTTCTTCCATAAAAAAACTACCGTCATCAACACCTTTTCTTCGCCGGAAGTTCATCGCCACCCCTCCTTTTTTTTCTTCCTCTACCTTGATCCATCATTTTCTTGGTGTCTGACATCCGAAAGCCATTTCAAACATCTCACCGCCTTTAACGCCCCGCTCACCCGAAGCTTCAAACTTACGCCTAAAACCCTAATCCATTTGTAGTTTTCGGCATCAACAACAACAGTGTAAGTGGGTTTCTGACAGCTCTTCTCCTCAGTTTTCTTGCTGTTTTCATTCACTTTTTGAAGCTTCTTCTCTCCGATGAACCCGTTTATGGTTGAGGACTAATGGATGACTTCATCGGAAACCTCCCGACGCTAGTGTCATAGCTCTCCCACCCCGCCTCGCTGATTTGGTAACCATTGCCTCGTTGGTTTCGTATTCACTCTTTGAGTATTCTTAAATCGACGCCAATATTCACTTTTATGATTCTCGTATCCATTTTTCTTCATCATTTCGTGCGCACCTTGTTGAATACCGGACCCGACATTGGTCTATGGATTCTCAGTGGCCAGGTGAGTTCAGGATGGGAATGTTCTTTCCCGGTATGCTTCTTTCGTTTAAATTGCTCGTGTTCAAAGAAAAGGGGAGGAAGAAGAAAAAATGTGTGGGTCATTTGGTAATTGGATTTCTCTGCTTGTATACTACTTTCGAATGTGTCCCAGACTTCCCAATAGTCTTTGACACCTTCTGTTCACAAAGAAGTGGCCTGTCTGATGTTCAGTAGTGGATTAAGCATTGTCGACTATGCTGATGTTGTTCTGCGTATGAATAATGCCCTGGTTCGAGAGAGGCAAGCGACACCCTTACTGGCTCTGGTTCATTCAGTTCCTCATAATAATGTATGGTTATTGCTTGTTTCTTTAGTTTCGTTTTGCTTACCTGTTACGATTTATCTTTTTCAGAAGTTTTCTCATCTCATTATCATTAGAACTTACATGTTCATTTTGTTAACTGTCCAGGAGGTTTATTTTTATTTTCTCCCTTTTACAGGAGATCAATATGACCCATAACCATGATAAACGGACTATTATTCATCATTATGTTCTCTTCTAATTTCTCTACTCTTTCCTTCATTTCCTATTAGTACTTATCTCCCTTGGTTAGTCTCTGATTTGGTATGTCTGTTCTCATTGTGTACTTCGCAGGAAATTTTCCTGCATATTCTGGTATACCAAATCTTAACTCAACTTTCACTCTGTCTGATTCATTTATCTCGAATGAGAATGCCCCTCTGTATGAACATAAGAACCTGCTATGTTGTTGAGATATTGACTGGTTGCTTTTGAGTAATTTTGCAAGTATGTGACTCATGTGTATCGCTCATTCGCTCCAACCCTTTCTCTTTCATATTCGATTATTCTCTTCTGCTGAAAAGGAATTTGAGGTGAAAAAGGAACAAGGCCTTTGTGTTAAGTTTAGTGAAAATCAAAATCTGGAATAATAACTTTGGGTTGAATATGCACTTTGTCTAGATGATTCAGTTTAAAACTGATAGGCTAAATTGAAAATGATAGCGGAATGGGGGGTTTGGTTTTTGTTTGGAATGGGTAAACGTTAGCAAAACAGATAAGAAAGTTTAGAAATGTTGAGTTTAGGCTGTTACACAAGCTATTTTCCTTCAGCACAAGTGATAATCTAGTGGTTAGTTTAATGACTAGACAACAGACAGAAAGATGTTTAAAATGTTTTAGAATTTAAGAGTAAAACCCACATCAACATCTGTTCGGAGACTATATGCTTTTAGCATTAAGGTTGTCCCATGTGCATCACTGTTTGGATTTTGATCGGTTATCACCTTTGACCGAGGTACATACAATCTTATTTGGACTGCTCTCTCTGACTTTTTTCCTGCACATACTTGGTATATTACAGCATTATTGTATCTCTTTAATTCACTGTTGTATATTTTGTTTATCACTTAAACCCTAGACTGCCTTCTAGGTCACCCATTTATGATAAGTTTGGGGGTACCCCACAGCTAGCTCATTTCTATTTGCTTTGTGGGGACTCATACCTCCTCAAACTTTGAGGATCTTTGTTTAAGCCTTTGAAGGTACCCCACAGCTAGCTCATTTCTATTTGTTTGTGGGGGAACCATACCTTCCACACTTGTAAAGCCCATCCCAAACCACCCTTTAATTTCACTAAAAAAACTTTACTAAAAAAAAGAAGAATAAATTCAAATCCAAAATCAAATCTGATTTCAATGTCCAATTTCAATTCAAGGCCCATTTCAAGGCCCAATTTGAAGCAAAAATCAATAAGGCCCAATCGGACCGAAACTGAAACTCAAGTTTGGCCCAAATCAATGAGGCCCATCTTTGACCCATTTCTAAAATGCCCATTCAAACCACCTCAAATCAAAAGCCCAAACCATTTCAAATCTGATTCCAAGGCCCATCAGGCCCAAAAACCTAAAATTAACCCAAAAACAATCTTTAGCCCACAAATAAAAAAAAACCCCTTCAGCCCAAATTGAAACGCTCACTACAATCCAAAATCAAGAGCTCATCTTTGGCCCAAATCAAAAATCCAAAAATCAGTCCAATAAAAACCAAATTCGGGCCCAAACCCAATTCAGGTCCAAGCCCACTTGGCCCACTAAGCCCACTCAGCCCACTAAGCCCACTCGACCCACTAAGCCCACTCGGCCTACTAAGCCCACTCGGCACACTAAGCCCACTCAGCCCACTAAGCCCACTTGACCCACTAAGCCCACTTGACCCACTAAGCCCACTCGGCCCATCGGGCCCACCCAATCCAACTTTGACTCGGTCCAACTTTGACCAATCCGAACTTTGACCTCGACCCAACTTTAACTTGATCCAAGTTTGACCAGAAACTTTGACTTGACCCCAAGTTTGACTTTGACCCCAAGTTTGACCTTGACCCCAAGTTTGACCTTAACCCAACTTTGAGTCGATCCCACTTTGACTCGGTCTAACTTTTACCCAGCCCGTTTTCTAACCCCAACCTAAATTCAATTCAAACCAAATTCAATTCAAACTCAATTTATTCAGCCCAATTCCATTCAATTCAAATCCAGATTCAATTCAAACTCAACTTGTAAATTCCATTCAAACTCCAAAATCTAAAAATCTTCTTTCTCATTTCAAACAATCATTTTATTCAAATTTCATCAAGCTTTCAAAGAAACTATTTTTTGGAATTTTAAAGGAAAAACTCTTCTCACATCATAGAAAACTTTTCTCAAAACGCAGAAAGTTCTTCTCACATATACAGAAAGTTTTCTCCTAAAAGCATTTCTCAAAATCTCTGTTTCTTCGTCGAGAATTCTAAACAAATTTCGAAGTTTTCTAACTTAGCTTTCAAACTTGAAATAAGCCGTTTTCGGGGAACATGAGATGTCTAACACTTTCAAAGAGTGCTTTCTTCCTAGTTAGACATCACTTGTCTCTCTTCTAAAATAAAAGTCTGAGGCAGGGAACTGGGGTCGTAGCCTCCCTTGTCGCGGTCTAGATCTCTTTAGGCGGGACATTAGGGTGACAAACATCCCCTAATTGCAGCCTAGATTTATACGAGGCGGGGTGCTAGGGAAGTAACGACCTTCCTAGCTGCAGCCGGGATTTTAGAATCGTCTAACTCCCTTCCACTCAATTTCAATGTCTTTGGTTTTTAACGTTTTAAAGCCCGGGAGTTAGAGACGTTATTAGGTTTGACCGAGAGTATCTCATTCATGATACTTCTCTATAAATCCTATATTTTGACATAAATTTATTGCCCCATCTTTTGAGCCTCGGCACTTACCATTAATTAAGTGTCGCGTTCGAGGGGGTACATAGGGTGTTCCCTCGGGATCACCCGCCCTTTTACAACAAAATGATTTCCCTCAACCATTTTCAAACCTCAAACCTAAACCCGAGATCTCTCCCAAATTCCAATTGAATCACATACTCAAATCATCATTCAAACTCCAACTCACCTTAAACTTGAATCACCTCCCAAATTCCAATTTCTTCTAAACTTTTAAAATCTCATAGGCCCAAGCGCCTCACAGATTTGAACATCTCAATCTCTTTACCATTTTAAGGTTCAAATGTCTCATAGACCCGAGCGTCTCTATCAGACTTTGACATCTCAAGGTTTCAAACGTCTCACAGACCCGAGTGTCTCACAGACTAGCACCCCAAACCTGAAACTTCTTGAAATTCTGAACCCTTCTAAATCTCATACATCTCAAATAACTTCAAACTCCATAAACATCAAATCTTCCAGCCCAAAATCATGAACTACGTAAGGTCTGATCTTAACATGAAGTTGAGTACATAGGCAGCACATCCAGGGTGCGACCCCATTCCAATCAAAAAACCATTTTCCCACTTTAAGGTGTTCTTCATACCTCCTGAAACACTCTAACCTTATTCAGCTCCCACAAACTTCAAACCGTCAGACTCCAAGTCTTGTATCCATTTAACCTCATACTTTTCCCCAATCTTCATTCTATACTCATCCGAACTCACCAATTCCTCTTCTTGGCACTAGCTTGACAGAAAATCTCCCCTCATCCACTCTCTTTATATCTTCCCGTCCTAATCCTATCCTCGGATCTTAAATGAATCTCTTTAATAAGGTTTTGGAAGAAGGTAATCCCGACAATTGGAGACCGAGGTTGCCTCGGGCACCAATCCAAAGTCGTGGTCATTGCCACTTCTAAGGGGTGTAACCCAGTGCGAACCCACATAGAATCTCTGAAATGACCAGATAAGTCCTATCCATAGGCAACAATCTCAGAGTCAATTAATGGTTCTTAGAACCCTTCTCCTCCCTTCCTAGTTCCTTAGGTCAAACTAGGTGGCGACTCTAGTCAACTCCGCATTATAGAGGCATAAGTCCGCGTGGAGCCTATTGAGAGTGGGTGTAGTGCTCACTAGCATTCCCCTTATGCTTTCTGGGAAAGACGGACGATTGAGTAGGTATTTGAGGGATGCCAAAGAAAATGGGTTTTCACCCTCCAAATAATGGCATTTTTTAGGATCTCGACTTTTCAGTAAGACCATACTTAGATAGATCCCCCCTCATACCGAAAAATCACCCTCCATAGAATGGCGACTCTGTTGGGGAAAACTTGAGTAAGTTTTTCTCAAACTCAAGGAAGACTGAACTCCATTCAAAGTTGTCAGGATTCCCCAACTTCTTTCAAAACGTTCTAGAGGTTCATTCCAAGCCTTTAGGATTATTCTACTCCACACTTAGAGTGTGTGTCTGATAAGGACAGCTAGAACTTGATAGATCCTCAACAAACATTACAACAATTGGGTTAATAATTAGCTCACGATTAGAAAGAGACACTTAGGATTGAATGAAGCTAACTTCCATTTAGGTTAACAAATAACCAATTAGAATTACCGCTTTCAAGACAAAATAGTTAGTAAATAGGGTTGTTTGTTCTTCTCTGCTTTATTTACCGCATTCATATTATTGTTGCTTGTTGCGAGGTGAGACGGTCATTGACCTACACCGTTACCGCTTTTACATTTACATGTTGTGAGTGCATGGGTAGTCTAGGACATGCATTCCTCTTTGTCGCCCCTATTCCATGAGTCACGGGATCCCAATCGGTCCACGATTGATTCCCCATGAGTCGGGTCACTCATTGAGTGGTTATGCCCGCTAGGCGAGACGGTCACCAACCTATGCCCTGAAGACCCATGATCCAAAACTATCCTCCATCTTCGAGTCAAAGCCAGCATAGAGTGAACTCTGAGCCTTCAGTATCCAGCTGCCTAATCCGGTGTCTAGGACGGGTTTTATGGGTAGTCACCCCCTTGTATGCCGCCTCTCTGACCACCCTTCTGCCTTACCCGAAGATTGCATGGGCTCAGTTCTCCAGGTGTCCTCTACACCACGGGTTTCTTTAAATCCCAATGTCACGCTACAAATCCATAAAGGATCCCATATTTACCGGACACCCATAGATGGCACAGCGTAGTCAGTGAATAATTTGCACTTTAGACACACCTTATTGTGTAGACGACAGGAGACCCGACCCCATGCAGTACTTCCCCGAGTTTCTCAAAAAGTGAGCGTGTTGTCGGATCATCACTGGTCGTGGCGTATGTTTCCTTATCATTTCGGGTATCCTGACCTTTCGAACTTACTCACTCAATGAGGGGCCTTCTTTATAACGTGCCCCTTGCGGGGCATAGCAGAGAAAAACCCCGAGAGATAACAGTTAAAGAACGATGGTTCCCCCGGTGAGACGGAATCATAATTGACTTGGAAAGTGATTATCCCAACATTAACACTTACAGCTCCACATCAAACACAACCATGATTTACTTTATGCTATACATGAGTGCAAACCGTTTTTTCAAACCAATCAGTTTTAAAACGTTCAGAATTCTCTTTTGTATGTCTCTTAAAGCTTTCTTACAAGGTTATTTAATTTTGAATCCCACCTAAATTTTACTCATAAACATTAGGGGTTTTAAAACCTATCATTTCATCTATAAAATGTTATTTCCAAAACAATTTTCAAAAATAGATTTCGAAAAACCTACTTTCCACAAACGAATTTCAAACAACATTCTTCACCAACATCATTTCTTAATGGTTTTCAAAAACAATTTTCAAAGTTGATTTTCACAAACGTATTTCAAAATAAATGATATAGTCCCTATGTTGTGACCCGCTATTTTTGAAGTTCTGCCCACCTTCAAGAGCAGCGGTCATTACTGTGGAGCGTTTTAGTCATTTCGTGTTTTCACAAAAGTGGTGGATTTTCACATAAGATTTTGTGCCTGATCATTCACTTTTCCTTTCTAAAAAATATCCCTCATTCCCCTTATCTGAACAAGTGGAGTGGCATGAAGATCAACTACGTGGTCCGAGCCAAAAGCTAGAGGTGCACCAGCTCGTAGAGCCTGCCGAGCAACATGAAGACCAACACCAACCGTTCACATACAAAATCAGAGGTGTACCAACCCAAGTCAAGCGACATGAAGATTAGCAACACCTGTTCAAGTTCAAATTGTTGAAAATCAAATGAACACCAAACCCGCTTTGTTTGGTCACAGTACTGCTTCGCCACAAGAGCCCGAAGACGAGCGAGCTTCCAACCAGGAGCCCGGAGATGAGTGAGCAGCTAACTAGGAATCCAAGAGTGAGCAGTAAGTCAGAAGCCTGAAGACGGACCAGAAGAGTTTAGAAGAAGTTCATCTCCCCCTTTTAATGACTTTTTAGGATTGATGGTGTATAGGTTTTCCCCTATGTTTCTTTTCTCTCTTGTCAATTTGTGAATAGAATTTGTGTATAGTTTGTACATTCCCTTTGAATTTATTTAGATCAATGTGTATAGGGTTCCCCAATCTCTATTTTATTTGAGAATGACCGAGCATCAAAATCCATATTGAGAAAATCCACCACTTTGAAAACACACATTTTCAATATTGTTTTTCCAAAACTTGGTTTCTTTTGGCATGCGCGTATAAGGAAAAGAACGAATAAGGAATGACCCCTCATAGTTACATATTCATAAATCGCTTTATGGGGTGAAAATTCATGGTATCTACAGGAGGTATCCCCCGAATAAACAACATCAACAAAATACAACCGAGCACAAAGCAAATCGCATGCATTGCATTCATTACAAAAAGTCCCATGTATTCTCGGTCAGTTCAAATTCGCCAAACACGTACAAGTCCTGTCCACCTCAGAAAAATTGCATAATCAAGTGTTTCATTGTCCCCATACAACACACAAGCTTTCATCCCCATTTCTCGATCGCCAAAGCCCGTCAAAATTCCTAATCTTATTTTAACCACCCTTTTTCAAATTGCACTTTAGACCCCCTTAAGTTCTCCAGATTACACTTATTCCTTAAGTATTTTAGAAATACAAACATCGCCCCTTACTTCTCAAACTCACAATTTCCTACCCAGATTTATTATGATTGTGTTTCTTACCCACCATTTTCTATGATTACATTTTTGCCCATAATTTTATCATAATTACAATTTCACCCTCAATTTTTCGAATATATCAATTTTGCCCCAATTTTATCATAACACTCTAATTCTACAGTTTTTCCCCAAATTAATTTCAAACCCTCTAATTTTGAAAGCCTCAATTTTTCGCTACCAAAAGAAAACCCCAAATTGTTACAGAACTCAGATTTCAAAGCCCTTAACTTGAAACTCTAAATCGATGTCAACCCTAGTTTCAAAATCGATTTGCTACACACAGAATTTCCTATTAGAAGTTCGAAACCCTAATTCTGGTTTCAGAACCCAAATTTTGTTTTCAACTTTAATTTCGATTGTAACATATGAAATCCTCTTCTAAAATTTTCGGAACCTTAGCCCCCCAATTCGGAACCCTAATTTCGATTTTAGGGTCCTTTGTTCACGTATCCAGAAACAACATAATACAACAATAAAATTCGCCAGAAACCAAATTGATTTCGAATGTCCAGATTTGCAAGTTTTTTTGCAAAGAAATCGGCTTCCAGAGGCGCCTAATTACAGAAGTACAAGAGGGGTTGTTTTCCCTAATTTTTTTCTTTTTTGATTCCAAATCTAGCCAAAATCGAATAAAAACACAAAGGAACTATACAAATCTAACTAATGTACACCTTAGAGATCTCTTCTCGAAGTGGGTGGCTCCAAATCGGGCTATGTTCGTCTTCTCCTCCCTCGCCCGTTACGAATCTTCCTTCGATTCTGCCCGTACCCTCCTTCTCCTGAGGTTGTCGGCACTTGCTCACTTGTTGGAGGCGTGGTCGGCCAGAAAGGTTACGAATTACTGTGAAAACAAGAAGAAGAGAGGGTAGAGAAAGAGGAGCGGCGATAAGGGTTTGCAAAATGCCGTGAGTGAAGAAGATGAAGAGGGGCGCGAGTATGTTCTTCGTCGCCAGTTAGGGTTGCAGCTTACGGGACTGAAGAAGAGAGACTGGGATTTGGGCGTATGTTCCACGCCAGTTCGGGTAACAAATTACTATAATTGAATGAGTAATAGAGAATAAGGAGTGGGTTGGGTCATTAATTTTTTTCTGTTTGGGTTAGCTGTGTTACCGAGAGGGAAGGAGGGTGATGGGCCTGCCCTGTCACATTGGGCGGGTCGGCCCAATTGTTTTTTTTTTTTTTTGCTTTCTAAAACGTTTCACATATAACGTTGTTTTTAGCTCGTTTATTGCCCGTTTTTAGTGCCTTTCACGACAAGATGTCACTTTTAACGTGACGAACATTTTTACGTTTCCAAATTTATACTTTCAAACAATAATTATTATTGTTATTTATAAATTTGATTAATTGGTATTTAATCCCTAATCGGTTTGCGTTTCACCATTTTAGGCGAAAACGTGACGTCTTTTATTCCGATTGTTTAACCAATTTTCCAATGCCTCTAAAATTACCCAAATAACCTCATAAGATATCTAGGACCTCGTTTTCACTTCTAAAATATTTTTGGCACGTTTTCTAATGTAAAAATGATTAATTATATTTTCGTTTACATTTCTTTTTCTAAACAACCCAATGTCGTTTTAGGTTTCGTTAATGTTTCCTAACGACTTCTTAGGGTTTATTCCAATATTATATGATTCCCTTTTACTTATTTAAGGGTATTTAATTCCATAATCTCTCATTAATTACTTTAATTTAATTAATTCCTTATTAATTAAAGTAAATAATATTTGGAGTATTTCATTATTTTCACCCAAACTTTTGGAAATTACCAAATAAGCCCAAATGTTATTACATTGTTTCCTTTATATTATATATCTTATATTATGATATTTATATCCAATATTTGTATAACCTATGTTTATATATACTTAAAAATTCTGAACATACCACATTCTGTTCCATAATTATTTTCTAACCCCATCAACTTTTTTAAATTACCATTTGACCCCTTTTATTATTCAAATCATAATAATGATATAATAAACTATATATTATACACCTAATTCATTTTAACTCCAAAACAGCCCCAATAAATTCCTAAAATTCTCCAACAGACCAAGGTCTGTTATAAATTCCATTTTAACCCATAATTCTCGGTTCTTACACTCTTACCTCATATGTTATGTAATTTTTACAATTTAATACATAACTTAGTATAAATTGTTAATTAACTTAATGAATCACCAAATTTGGTCAACGTCTCCTATATGGTCAACATTTGACCTCTAACACAGTTTTGACCACCAATTCTTGGTAATTACTAGAATTACCCCAATCTTTCCAATATTTACAATTTTACCCCAAAACTTGATAAAATCTTATAATTTTCATTTAAAATCATTTAAACCTCTAGTTTTCGGCTATATTATCCTACAACCCTCCAAACTTTACTAAATTTTGCTTTATACCCCAAATATTATGCTAAGTGCATAAATTAAATTAAATGTACTTTTAAACTTAAATAAAACAGCCTAATGACATGGCCTTATTACATCCTTGAACTTGTAATATAAATTACACTTAAATGTCATCAAAAACATTATAACTCTCGGTCTTGCTCCAGATTTTTTTTCAATATTTACCAAACTTCCACATAATGTCTTAAATTTGACAATTATGTTACTTAATCTCTTAATTAATTAACCAAGTTTTTCTATAACATTTCCTAGTCATTTTTGAAGCCAAAAATTACCATTTAAATCTGTTCACTGACGGTACATATTAAAGACAGGCTCCAAAGGCATATAAACATAAGCTTAAGACGTTATACCTTGATTTAAGTGAGCTTTTATGCTTGTTTGGCCACGGCAAAATGAGAAGAAAGTATAGGCAGCTTCTAAATATGTTCTAACAATAAGAATATGATAGAGTCAAGTTCCAAAATTTGAACTAACCATAAGAACAACTATAAGCCATTAAAAAGCTAGATTTTTACCTGGAAATCTTAAGGCTTCAACAAGGTATTTTTGGCCCTATATTCCAGAGATGAAAGAGTATCAAAATCACTACAAAATCATGGTAATGAACAAGATACAATAAAGGTGGAAAGGCATTAGAATCTACCTAGACAAAAATTCCTTAAGAGGTGAAATTGTCTTTGAATTCGACCAACCTTAAGCCAATGGCTTAGTGTAACACCCCTACCGCTAATCCTTTACTTACCGTCTAATCATCCTACTTATACGACTACTCGCAGCGGAATTTACTACTACTACGGCGGGTGATACAACGCCGCTAACCGCCCATACGGCTAGCTAGGCTTACACTACTTACAGTCACTGTCTGATGTCTAAATATTACCGAGCTACTATATTACATACCACTTACAAAATATCGTAAACTTACAATGATGGATTACCGAGTATTTAAGTGTATTCATTTACATCCTTTCACTAGCTTCCAAAAGTAATGAGTTTACACAATCTACTCATCTATACCAATCCACCATTCCTTTCATTATCCAAAAGGGTGTACCCCATGGTACACCGGCTAAACAAAAAGGCTTACAGCCGTGTACAACTTAGTACACCATTCATAGTTTATTAATTACATAAAAAAGAAGCATCTTGAATTCAACAAGCCTTCACCCTTCACGAGGACCTGTAATATATTAAAAACGGTGCCCCAAGGGGCTCAGCAAAAAGCTGCATATAAACTTCGCATATACCGCGTGCTAACTAGGGTACGCCGACTATTTAAGGTCGACTGTACATGCGGTTCATTATTATCATGCATACATGCTTTACATACATCACACAATCATACACAATACGATACACACCTAAAACAACAATACAATAGCATACACAATACTTACCTTCTCAAGGGTTAGCCAAATTACTCATTACACAATACTTACACAAACTTTCTCTTACTTTACTTACTTACTTTTCTATACTTGTTTACTCATTCTTACTTACATACTTTTACTCATGTCAAGTCGGTATGACCTCTGGGCAGGGACTACACCGTCCCACCACCGGGTTTTACTTGGCTCACTAATCCAGGATGCTACCCATTTAAAGGGTTTGGGCCGTGAAGAAGATTAAAAGCCAGGAATTGGATCCAACCTCTTGTGACTCCGCCTCCTCACGTGTGGCCGAACTATATTGGACTTCTACTCATTCCAGTTTACCAATTTATTATGTTAGATTGGTTAGCTTGTTAGGAATTAGTTAGAAGTCCAACCACAAATGTATTCGGTCACAACACAATACATCAAGCATACACACATTCATTATCATCCATACATTTCATGAATTTACAAACTATGATTTAAGATAATATCCAAACAAGAACAATATCATGATAATCACAAGTAAGCATAATAAATCCGATTCGTGTGTTTGTCTTATTTTGGTGATCAATTAGCACACAAGCACACAAATCAGAGTAGCCAAGGTAGCATACAGGGCATGAGAAGTTCATACCGTTCACCGTTGTACTCGTACCGACTTTCCTTCGGTGTTCACAAATCAAGTCTTATAACATACATGGAGTTGTATGGTTAATGACCTATTATTTATTTAACTCTTACTCCATTACCTTTCCCTAGGCATACTTACTAATTCTTACAAGTAAAAGTGATTAGGAATCCATTTCATACTTTAAGTTTTATTTCCTTACTCAACAAGGATGTACTTCTACACACACACACACACACACACACACACATATATATATATACATATATACATATGTTTGTTTTAATTATTATTATTATTTTATATGACTCGACCGACCTTACCCAGGGTCGGACCCAAGGTCGGTCGAAGTCAGTAGGTTAATACGCTGGAAGAATTCAGGCCAGACCGACCTTGCAAGTCCGGTCCCAAGGTCAGTCCGTTCCAGTGTGTTCTAGGTTTGAGATTCTGGACTCGACCGACCTTGCAAGTCCGGTCCCAAGGTCGGTCCATTCCAGTAGGTTTTGAAATACCCCAAACTAATAAATCATGGATTAAGTATCTAATAACATTAATTAAGGTCTAAACATGCCTTAAAAGTCAACTGGGAACAACAGTGGTTAACACAAAGCAAGATATTGCACCCTTTGACTGTTTAGGGTAAATAAATACCCAAATGAACTACTTAGGACCTAAAACATTTTCATAAGCATATTAACACATTACTAAACATATTATAATTGTTGGACAACACTCCAACACAAAGGACAAGCATTTTCATGCTTCAAGGTCAAGTAGGGCAAAAATGTGCTCTAAGAAAACCTTAAAGGTCTAATGACCTCTAATGGATATATAATTGGATACCATGATCAAATATCATGTAAGGAACACAACAAAACAATTCTAAAAGAAAACAGAGCTCAGAAACACCCTGTGACACAAAATGTGCACTAAAACACCTTAAAGCACGTTTTTGTGTATGAGCTCTAAGATAATGACTTTTTGTCATTTTAAAGACTGGAGTATATACTTTATATCATTAATTTGACATGATAGACTATATTAAAAAGTCTAAATCAAAGTTTTAAAAAATAAAATCAAAATGGGCAATTTAGTATCAATAGTAACCCAAATAGTGCATTTTTAAGCAAACTTGACTAAGTTTGGTCAATGGTCAATTAGTTGACCATCCTTGCCTTATGAAGTCAGCAGCCAAGCACCATGGAGGACAGCTCATTCAGCATTAACACTAAATATCTACCTAAATTGATGATTCATCATTTACTATTTCATTAATTAACATTAACTTAACTTATAAGGCAAAAATGACTTACCTTTCTCACTTGCCTTCTTTCCCAGCCGACAGAAGCTTGCTGCATCCTCTCTTTGCTTCTACAAACCGTGGCTAACTCATCAAGTTCAGAAGAGAACAACAATTGTCATTGGTAAGCTTATTAAGCCTTTAAATGTTCATTCTCTTCACAATTCTTTCATCTTTCCATGGAGCTAAGCATCAACCACTTCCATCAATGTTCTTAGGTTGTTTTGGAGGTTAAATGGAGGGTGTATCTCGGCATTAACAAGGGAAGAAGGTGGATAAAGCTAATCTTGTTCTTAAGGTATAAAAATGTGCTTTAAGCACATATCTTTTGATTCCTTTCAAATTCGGCTGTGAAACTTTGTTCCTAGCCTTATTATCTTCTTCCTAACATACTTATTCAGTTGGTATATCAAGAGCTTCAAGGTATAGCCAGATCCAAGCCAAAAACACCATTTTAGGCACTTTAAACAAGGTAAAAATTAGCCATATTCTAATCTGAGTTATACCAGTTTAAAGCTTGGGTTTAGTAGCTCTTTTAATGCTCTTTTCCTACTGTTAAAATAGGCCGAAGTCAGCTTTGTTTACCTTGGTATTTTAAGGTAAATTTTACCTTGAAAATTGACATTAAACACTTCTTATGGTTAGATCTTGCTTGGAGACTAATCATGCCTTAATTGCTGTTTGAAAACATGTAAATGATGCTGTGAAAACTTTATCCTAAGCAGGCCGTGGCCAAACAAGGCCTTAGCTAGGCAAAAACAAGGTATAAATCACTTAAACCTACACTTGGTATATTAATATGTGTTTATACATATGTATATATATTGTGCCATGAGTGAATGGTTAATTAAGGTCTTATTTTGACCTTAGGTGATTAAGGAATGGTTTAGTAAATTTTATAACTAATTAATTAACATAATTGTCAAATTAAAGACATTATGTGGAAAATTGGTAAATAAGGAAAATATTTGTGTAAGGCCAATAGTTTAAGGATTTTATGGGCATTTATGTGTAATTCATTTTATAAGCTAATGTTTGTAATAAGGCCATGTACTTTAGGCCATTTTATTTATGCATTTATAAGCTTTTAATTAAGTTTAGGTGCTAAATATAAATTACCACAAGGAATAAGGGGTTAAAGTGTAATTAAATTAAATTTGGGGGCTATATAATGATATGGCCGAAAATTAGAGGTTTAAATGAGTTTATATAAAAATTATAAGATTATATAAAGTTTTAGGGTTAAATGGTAATTTCTGAAAAAAAAAATAAGGGTACAAACCGTAATATATGGAGATTGTTGGTCAAGGAAATATTAAGGTGGTCAACCTTGACCATATGGTAGGTTTTGACCAAATTAAATAAGTTAGATAACTTATTTAAGGTTTTATAATAAGATAAGTATTTAATTGTAACAATTTTATAACATAAGTGGTATATATGTTATTACCGAAAATAAAGGGTGTATAATGGTATTATAAACACCCGTGGGCTATTAGGAATTTTTAGGAATTTATTTGGTTGGTTTTGGAATTAAAATAAACTATATATGTATAATATATAGTTATTATGTCATTATGACACTTTGGAGAAATATATGTGGTGGAATTGTAAATACCGAAAGTATATGGGTTAGTAAGGGTAATTATAACCCTTTGGAGAGATTTGGTGATTTTTAGAATTATATAAGAGTATTTATTAAGATATATGTATAATATATAGTTTTAATGATATTATAAAACTATATGTTATAAATTAGGCCAAATGGCAATTATAGAATATATTGAGGTCTGTTCGGAATTTACAAAAATATAACCATAGGTTATACCATTTTATAAGTTAAAAATGTTATATTATATGATATATATATAACATGGTATAAATAATGGGGTGATTTTGTAAATAAAGGAAACTATGGTATATAAAAAAGAATAAGGTTTTGATATGGTGCCCATGCGGCAATAATAAATAGTTTTGTATAAAAACTATAGGATTTATAAATTAAAGGGAATAAAAATATCATATTATATGATATTAGTATATGGTATGACATTACATAATGTTATGTGGTCAAAATGGAATTTAAATAAATATAAGGGTTGTACCGAATTATTAAGGTTATAAATATGAATTTTATACTATGGTCTACAATGTTATAACAATTATAAGGTTTAGATGGAATTAATATAAGTAAGTATATTCACATTAAATAATGTGACAAACTATAAATAAATAAGATTTATAAAATAAGGTATTTATTGAATAAACCTTAGGAGTTGTAATTATACAACATAAAATGTTACATAATATTAGGATAATAATCTTGATACAAGTTGTATAATATAATACAACTAATGGGAATAATCATCTAATATAAGATGATAAAATGTAACATATAATGTAAGAATTTTATAACTCATGGAACTTACCTATATGGTAAATATATATACATATACAAGAATTGTAACACCCCAACCACCACCGTACACTTAACATCAAACTGCAGCGGAAATCTCAACTCATCACATTACTTAATTCAGTGGTGTTACACGCCGTTAACCACCTACGTGGCTAACAAGGCTAATACATGTACATTTGTATCGGTCTGATGGACTAGATTCCCGAGCAACTACACAATACAATCCTCATTCCATTTCCAACATTTATTATACACATACATTCCCACTGTACCGAGTATTTACAAACTAATGCCGATAACAATTTCGGTCTTACTACGCTTACAATGCTTACGCCATTTAAATGGCTACCCATGTATAAACATCTACCCCGTCCTACTCTCGAACGGCTTCCAGCTCCTTGTACCTGAAATAGAAAAGGAGAGAAAGGGTGGCCCCCAAGGGGCTCAGCACCTTTGCTGGTATGGTAATCCCGCAGCCCACATGCTACCGGGCCACGCACAACTAATTGTCGTCTTAGCATGCAGTTGATTATATTTAAATCATGCATACCAACCATAAACACACAACACTTTGCATACACCCAACAATAGGGCTCAACATATATCCAACACATCCACACTTAACAAATCATCCAATAATTCCTTTAACCCTAGAGTGGCTCTCCTCTAAAACGGAGCTACTTCCTTAATGAACGACACGTACCCATTAATCGGGTTATCCATAAACGCCTCTTGTCACAAACTGGGATTCATTTCCATGATCCACACACTCCATATCCTACAACATATCTCATTCCTCACATAACAAAACATAACAAAACCTTTCTTGTTTCGGCGTACACATGACAACATTGCATTCATTTTAAACACCTAACGTATACATATCATAGCATAGCAGGGGAAATTGCTTAGCACAATAACAACACAAACACCATAAGACCGGTTCACACAAGGAACCTTCCACCATAGTTAGTATATATAGTGAGCCTAGAGATTATTGCCAATCTCATGCTAAGCTCGTTACCAACCTCGTTACCGTCCAGTTATATCGAACGGTTAACTTAAACCCAAGGTGTATCGGATATAGTAATCCCAAGCACACCGAAATAACATTTGTATGCCCCTGTGGCCCGACGTGAGTCAGTAACTAGCTTTGGATAAGCTAAGGGAAGGTCGAAACCAAATTGGAATACAACCTATACATACACCAAGAGAGCCGAACCGGATATGACATCGACTCCCGTCCATCACACGCGTGGCCGGAACAACCGGACTCCTCACCCCCATTAGTACATATATACTTATAAATAAGTTAGAGATCCATTATGGAGCCTACCACATCCACACACCTTACGGTATCATAGCCGAGTTAAGCACACAAGGGAGGTTCACACACTTGCATACAACAACAATATCCATCTAACTCACACATAGCCGTGGTTAGAACGTTCCCAAGGTTTGGGTCGTTAACTCCGAATACCGATCACTCATGTGTTCCTAGATTTTGTTAGCTAAGGTTTAACACATATTTGAGGTTAAATGGTATCGGAGGCCAAATTCGCCACATAAATGAATTACTATAAACTCATTACATGTCTTAATCTTACAAGGTGGCAAACACTCAGAAAAACATATTGGCATACAAGCCAGTGTAATCCGGTAGGACACAGGTTGCAAGAAAACCATACCTGTCACCGGAGTCCACTTCATCACGTCCACTTACGTTCCTCGAACAATTCTCGAACAACTGGCACATTACATATACTTTTATTAACATCGGGGTTGCTTGATTATTTAATGTCCAATGCTTATAATTTTTCCCCGTTAACTTAGTTACATAACTTCACTTTTTAACTTGTTTTACTTTCACATTTTATTACAACTTTTCACCCACTTAATTGTCATTAAGACTCACCTCAAATGTCCTCACAACCTCATAACATCATTAACCATCAATCCCCATCATTTTATAACCTTTAACAAATGTTTTGGCCCATACAACACCTTGTCCGAACTTGTGTCCGAACCTCCAAGTTCGGACGCAAGCCGCGACCTAATACTGAAAACCATACACACGTCCGAACTTGTGTCCGGACTTCCCAAGTTCGGACACAGTTCGAGAGTAAATCCCAGATAGAAACAGTCACGTCCGAACTTGTGTCCGGACTTCCCAAGTTCGGACATAGTTCGAGAGTGAGAAAATCCTTTACCCAACAGAGCCTGTCCGAACTTCCATGTCCGGACGGAAGTTCGGACACGGCAAAACATTCAATTTCCAAGTCTTTAAACACTTAACCAAATTCCTCCAAAGCCTCCAACACTTATAGTATCTTCTCCTTAGGTTTCTAAGTGATGTTTCATGCCTATTTTAACCATTATACCAGGACATATCTTCCACACAAACATCATCATTCAAACATCCTTTCTTACATATCAAAACTCCTTATGTCATTCTTACAATTCCTTTTCCAAGCTTACACTTCCTCCTTAATTTACCAAATCCTCTTTTCACAACTTCTTGAATTCCTTTCTCAAAACCTTACCTAAACATCATTTTCTCCTTATTCATCAATCATTACCTAACCTTAAACAAACTTCTCCAAGACTTAAATACATCCTAAAAAAAACACTCATTGGATTTTCTAGAACTTCCAAGACAATGCCTAAATCCTTATAGCACCTTAGTGAAGCATGTATCCATTCCTAACAATTCCTAGTTCACCCAAGTTCACTTAAGCACTTAAAACTCCTTATACATTTTACAAATTTTGCCATAGGTTCTCTTAGCACATCATCATTCCAAAGCTCATAGTTTTCACCATTAAACACTCAAGAACACCTAAATCCATCAAGAACCATCACACACAAGACTTCACCCAATTTACACTACATCACAATATAGTGCATAATTAAACTTGCTTGGCACTTAGGCCCTTAAATAACATGGCTCTTAGGCCCTTAAATTGCATAATCCTTAAACACTGAATTTCCACAATACATAAGCCTTTGACCTGCGAATACACCCAACAATACATATGTTCCTTTACTAGTCTCCTTGAGAACACCTTACTAAGTCATTCACCATTTGCTCTTTAGGTAGTTTTAGCAAGCATTATAAGCTCAATTCTCCTAAGGCATTAAACCACATTGAGATAGCATATTTACCTCTTTTCCACTCAAACTTCTTTCTGTTTCCTCTTAAAACCGGTAAGGCATTTCTTTCTTGTCAACTACTAAACAATATACTAATATTGAAATGAGTATATAGCTTTATGCTTCATCTCATTGTAAACCCTAGGTTTACATTATTTCAAAAACATTAATGTAGTTGTTTTACCTTGATCTTTGAAGGGAGTTTGAATATCTATGAAGAGAGGACTCCACCTAGTCCATAAGAGATTGGAATGAAGCTAGAACAAAGTCACACAAAGAGCTCCATCAATGAGTATTTTCGGTCACACACAAAATGAGGAAACTTGATTTTTCTTTGAGATTCCTTACCTAGAAGCAAAGGAGATCAATAATATGTGGAAAGATTAGCTCAAGCTCCATCAATGGTGAATCTCCTTGGCACCGAAATTGAGTTCTTGAAGATTTGAAAGGTAGAAGTGTAGAGCTTGCTCCAACTAGAAGAATGGTGGTCTTGGAATTGAATTTGGACCATGGAGCTAGGAGTTACAAGTGGTCAAAGATGGAAAACAATGGTGGTGTTGGTGTTGCTGTAGCAGCTCGTAAAAGAGAGCAAGAAGGGAGGTTGGAGACGTGTGAAATGAGGAGGAAAGGAGAAATGAAGATAGAACTTGCTTTAACAAGATATTTGTATTAAAAGGTAACTTTCTCCTTTTTACCTTCCTACCCTTCCTTTCCTTAATTGATTTTCACATGGTGGTGACTCACCTTCATAAAACCGGCCACCATTTAGTTAGAAGGGTGTTTTGGTCTTTTTGACCAATCAACTTACTTATAATAACATATGTTACAAACTAGCTTATAAAAGTTACTATTCACAAAAACAAAGCACATAGAAGTGAAATTTTTGATTTCCCATTGATATAGCCACCCAATGTGATACTATATAGTACACATGTTAATTAAAGAGTGATGATGGACATTTAGCCATTCAAAACTCATTTACAAGACAATTTTCAAAAACGTGCTTTAAGACTCCTTAAAGCACTTTTTGTTGTTTTAACTTGTTTTCAAGCTTGGTTTTCTTTGGTAATTGATTTAATATGTTCATTAACATATTTTAAGGTATAGGTATGACCATTAGGTCTTTTACAAATTTATCCCAAGCTTAGAGCATTTTTGCTCTTATTGACTTTAAGGTATTTATTTGTGTTTTGTTTGGTTTCATTGTCTACCAAAGTTTCCTAAGGACTTAATTAGCCTTATAAAGTCATAATTAAATATTATCAAGTCTTGGTAGGCTCTTTGGGTCCTAACCAAGTTCACTCCAAGCTTAAGCTGTTTTTGCTCAAACCGTGTCTTAGTGTTTTATTGTGTTTTACCATGGTTTAAATGGTTCATTTATGTTTCTAAGGCACTTTTTAGCCTTTAAATACCATAGTTTAACATTTACACAACATACCAAGGTTTGGGGTATTTCAATCTACCCCCCTTAAAAGAACTTCGTCCTCGAAGTTCACATTTCCTCGCATCATTGGATTAGAATACGGGAATTACTTATAACCATAATACTTCCATTACCAACCACCCTTTACATCCAACCTCGGACTTAATGGTCCGGGCAACATATCCACATTATACATAAAATATCATACTCACATGGTAACCTCGGACTTAATGGTCCGGGTACCTTCACCAGACTTGCACTTACATAATATCCCTCAGACTCTTAGGTCTGGGTGACATAACCACATTTGGACTCGTAGGCCCGGGTAACACAATCAATTCAGAACCCCACCCACATTAGAACTCAAGGTCTAAAAATATTTATTACTTATTCCACATAACATGTCTTAGCATGTATATCAAACAGAAATACCTTTTCCATCTCTCCATGGGTTCGAATCCCACGTCGAGTACATATACACTGTGATCCCGCAGAACCCGGTCGCGATGGACACCTTCTGGTCCCCGTTCCTTTGGGAGATCAAAACATTCACTTAATTTTTAACATATGTACTTCTCATGTCACCGGTCCGAAGACAAAGGCTCATACGTCCTCAGCTCGTGAGCAAGTACTACAAAAATATTCTTTACTAGGTTAAGTATAAGAAGATCTTTTATTCAAAATATTAATCGATTGTTTTAAAACATCAATTGAAAATCCTTTTGAAAACACCACACAACTCCAAGTCCAATTTATGCTCCTTATATTTTTCTTAACATGGTTGTTTGTGACCACTTACAGGGAGCTTCAAGAGTCATCCAACCCTGATGTGATCAGCATCAGTGTTGAACTATCTTTCCACCCCAATTTGTGTTCGGCTTCCCTTGATCTCATGATAATCAAGTTTCACCTCCCACTTCTTTTTCAACCAACAACTAATTCAAGTGTATCCCATTTTCTATCTTTAAATCCTTCTAGTCATAATCATTACATCTCCAAGGGATAGAACTCCGTCTATCAATCATCACCCAAATCCAACTTAATTCAAGTTACCTAGGGAATTTAATTCTCACTAGGTTCTATGTCGGTCTCATACCCCTTCATAAATCACAACATTGTATATATATACATATATATTTTTTTTAAAATACAATACATGGTTTACATTTATGCACCGTCGGGGTTTTAGTTCCCCGGGAGTTTCTTTACTCCCTTCCACTTGTACTCTCACACACCACTGTTAACAAAATAAACACACTTCCCACAATGGTATTCGCATCTTCTGTGCGCAATTACCACAATTTAACCACAAATAAATGCGTATGTTGATATAACACACGCGCCAACCATCATAACAAATCATTTTGTGCTATGCACAACCCCGTTCACGTACACTTGTACGGTAAAACACACTAAGTGGTTTTGCGCTCTACCCCCCTTAAAAGGGATTACGCCCACGTAATCAATCACTAAACCTTGGCTTAAAATGTTCTACCGTCGTGAAGTGTTTTGACTTCCACGCGGTCTATCACACAATGGATTCTGATTAGAGGATCTTAACCATATTGGCGGTTTAGTCCCTAAACCAAGAATTCGCATTGGAGTTCTAACTCATAACCGGTTTCGGTCCTGGCCTGTGAGGTTCTAGGCATTGATAACTAGCCATTCATTCATATTCACAATGTATATTCGGTATCTGGTGTATGGGCTCCCTGGCCTCTGTTGCGCAACTCTGGTAATTATAGATCTAGTTTGCCCCATTCGTTACTGTTACTGTATTATGCATCTCTAATGTATTACCCTTATCTAGGTAACAATGGTTTCTCAACCGACGCATGGTATCTCTTACCCTGAGCGAATTCGGTGAGTTCCAAAACTTTCCATCCACTTCTCCAATAGCTTACTACGTAAACTGCACAATGTTTGACTTGCTTCTACCGACTTATTGTCGGTTGAGATTGAGCTACTACCTAATGTGTAGTGCTCTCTCAGTTATTTCCCACACCTGGGGTATATCTCATACCGGCATTTGGTATTTAATGTTACTGTAGTTATTTACTGCTAATCATGTCTCCACCTTTGGTTTTGTACATGTATTCTTTCATTCCTGCGGCCTTGCATTACCTATGCATCGGCCATTATAACATTATTCCTCCACAATTACCATGCTTCTGATTCCTAGCTATCCCACTTGATCATTACTACGCAAGTGCAATACCAAAACACTCAGTCATACAGAGTGCAGAGGCGTAAACTCTTGACAGTAAATCTCTCATGCGATTGCGATAGGAATTTACACTGTGTTTTACTGAAATTCTTATCACATAATACTTGTCACCGACTTACTGCTCGGTTCGTTTGCTATCATTTACTGTTGTGCCTCCACTGGGTTTAACTCATAACTCTACTCACTCCCCATTTTATCATCTAACAATACTCACACAACGGTCGCTTATTGCGCACCGTATCCTTACTCATTATACAACATCAACTTATACTGCATCCGCTATTATATTAGCTTCCGCTATTACGTTGGGTTTATCTGGCCACTTATTTGGCTGATTTTTGAATATACTACTATTTTTCTTGAGCCTTTATGTTTCTTGAGCGTTGTTCGCTACACATTTAGCTTCACACACCTATGGTGATTGCTATCAGACTTATTACTCTTCCTGTGTACACAACTGGTACGAGCACTTCTTTTCGTATTATTTTATTCAAATCATCCTGGGGTAATAACAACGTGGTCCATCCTCCACATATTTCTTGAACTTGGTCCACACAACTACCGCTCTCGCGGTTTCACAATATCGAGAGGTATCCCCACTCTTAAAGCAGTGGTTCGTTCTCCGCTCTATTTCCTTGTGTAACATATACTTCTGCAACCGATCACATTACATAATACAGGTTGTTGTGGCTTATAATCCTTACTGTCATGATTCCTTCTGAGTATTTGTTTCAACTCTTGCGTTTCAATTATATTGCTTCATCCAACAATGTTTAATCCAAATACCCCTCAAGGACTGCTCCTGGGTGTTATTAAAATATGCCATTACATTTGGCTTGTACTTATGGGTACTTTCAGTTAACTAGGCCTTCTCCAATGTCTTTATATGACAGTCAGTGCACTTCGCACCTCCTGACTCTTAAATATTTCCTTGGACACATTCACTGATTCCTTCAGTCTCTTTAATTTAGCTGGGTTCCTTTACTTCAACCATTTATTGTAATCCTTAGTTCTTGTTTGACTTACACTGTTGACCGTAGAACGGAGTCGACTACTTCCCGCGTTCTGGACTCTACTCGTATACATATATGGGGTATCATACTGATACATTACTACCTACTACCACCCAACTAACCTATAAGTAGGTCTGTCAGGCCCACATGCTCCTATCGGAGTGCGGTCGTCCCACAACACAGTTGGTACACTTGTAGTGTCCGTCACACGCCTAGGTGAAGTATTCTGTTGTCAACTCCCTTATATTGTCCCGTGACAATATTCATTCCTTGCTTCCCGAACTTAATCGAGGGAAAGTTTATCCACTGTTGTATCCTTGTCAACTGCCCCTGGTTTCACTGGTTTGGTTTAAAAGAAGGTTGGAAAGAAGTGTTGGTTTGAAAGAAAATCTGGTTTTGAAAAGAAGGGTTTGAATAAATTGGGTTTGAAAGAAAATTTTCATGGTTTCACAACATCTTCTTACCTTAGCCAAGTCTAGCTTCTTGCTGACTGGTGTACTTCCAATTACAGAGGTTAGGCTAACAGGCCCTTCCACTGTTATGACGATCACATTTAACTTTCTAGTACTTTACCAAGTACTTGTAGTGGTTATAAATTTCCTGAACAGCCCTGTTATAGCAGCACTTGCTATGGCAAGTGCGCCATGCTGACTGGCTATCGGTTTAACACATACCGGTTGTGGTATTGTCTTTATCCGCACTGTCATCAGTGGCCTTGTTGGCCCTTACTGATCTTACTGCCTTGACAATATCCTTTGGGTAACTTCTCACTGTATTCACATAATAGTTATCAACTGGGGTGTCTCCCATTCTTGGAGTCCCCTTTTACTTAGCATTATTTTCTCTTTGGAGCCCGTTCCACGCATCGTCGTGGTTACTGAGACTTGTCTCTTGTTTGGGCACTATGTTATAGTTCCTTAGTTGGTTGGTATGCCGTTGGTGTATTACTTACCAACTGTGGTCCCATAGACATTCGTCTCGGGTTTCACTAATCCACTTCTTGCTTGTTGCACGGTCAGTGCGTTGCAAGCTGGTTATTCTCGACTGCTCTGCATGTCGACCCAGGTTGCCGGAAATTCTATTCTTCTGTACACTGATTCTTCGCTCTTCGCTATGAAATGCGGTTAACACTGTTTAGATGGGAACCGTCTCCGGGATTCCCAGTTTTCGGGATCTACCGTATGACAGGTTCTCCGTACCTTTAGATGTGTTTAATAACAGCCAGATCGGGTATTCCCGAGTAAGAGTGGACTTCCATCTCTCTAGCGTTGTTTCCCAAGTTATATAACAGGGATTGTGGAGGGCGGGAAGGATATAGTAGGTTTCCAGTATTCACTGGTAGTTCCTTACTAGCGTATCTCTCACGCTATCACTCAACCCTTAACCCAAAGTACTTAAATCCTAACTTGGTACTTCCTAAGCTCGGTAATCCAGTCACCAGAGCGATACTTCGCTCTGATACCACTTTTTGTAACACCCCAACCACCACCGTACACTTAACATCAAACTGCAGCGGAAATCTCAACTCATCACATTACTTAATTCAGTGGTGTTACACGCCGTTAACCACCTACGTGGCTAACAAGGCTAATACATGTACATTTGTATCGGTCTGATGGACTAGATTCCCGAGCAACTACACAATACAATCCTCATTCCATTTCCAACATTTATTATACACATACATTCCCACTGTACCGAGTATTTACAAACTAATGCCGATAACAATTTCGGTCTTACTACGCTTACAATGCTTACGCCATTTAAATGGCTACCCATGTATAAACATCTACCCCGTCCTAGTCTCGAACGGCTTCCAGCTCCTTGTACCTGAAATAGAAAAGGAGAGAAAGGGTGGCCCCCAAGGGGCTCAGCACCTTTGATGGTATGGTAATCCCGCAGCCCACATGCTACCGGGCCACGCACAACTAATTGTCGTCTTAGCATGCAGTTGATTATATTTAAATCATGCATACCAACCATAAACACACAACACTTTGCATACACCCAACAATAGGGCTCAACATATATCCAACACATCCACACTTAACAAATCATCCAATAATTCCTTTAACCCTAGAGTGGCTCTCCTCTAAAACGGAGCTACTTCCTTAATGAACGACACGTACCCATTAATCGGGTTATCCTTAAACGCCTCTTGTCACAAACTGGGATTCATTTCCATGATCCACACACTCCATATCCTACAACATATCTCATTCCTCACATAACAAAACATAACAAAACCTTTCTTGTTTCGGCGTACACATGACAACATCGCATTCATTTTAAACACCTAACGTATACATATCATAGCATAGCAGGGGAAATTGCTTAGCACAATAACAACACAAACAGCATAAGATCGGTTCACACAAGGAACCTTCCACCATAGTTAGTATATATAGTGAGCCTGGAGATTATTGCCAATCTCATGCTAAGCTCGTTACCAACCTCGTTACCGTCCAGTTATATCGAACGGTTAACTTAAACCCAAGGTGTATCGGATATAGTAATCCCAAGCACACCGAAATAACATTTGTATGCCCCTGTGGCCCGACGTGAGTCAGTAACTAGCTTTGGATAAGCTAAGGGAAGGTCGAAACCAAATTGGAATACAACCTATACATACACCAAGAGAGCCGAACCGGATATGACATCGACTCCCGTCCATCACACGCGTGGCCGGAACAACCGGACTCCTCACCCCCCATTAGTACATATATACTTATAAATAAGTAGTTAGAGATCCATTATGGAGCCTACCACATCCACACACCTTACGGTATCATAGCCGAGTTAAGCACACAAGG
This sequence comes from Limonium bicolor, assembly GCA_023374045.1. Classification (NCBI taxonomy): domain Eukaryota; kingdom Viridiplantae; phylum Streptophyta; class Magnoliopsida; order Caryophyllales; family Plumbaginaceae; genus Limonium; species Limonium bicolor. The sequence goes on along the minus strand of CM041778.1, from coordinate 173,858,954 downwards.
GAGGTTCACACACTTGCATACAACAACAATATCCATCTAACTCACACATAGCCGTGGTTAGAACGTTCCCAAGTTTTGGGTCGTTAACTCCGAATACCGATCACTCATGTGTTCCTAGATTTGGTTAGCTA